>BCGP01000013.1:129493-302159 GCA_001599335.1 [Candida] boidinii
GCTGGAGCAGATGAAGCTGGAGCAGATGAAGCTGGAGCAGATGATGCAGGAGCAGATGATGCAGGAGCAGATGATGCTGGAGCTGATGAAGCTGGAGCTGATGATGCTGGAGCTGAGGAAGCTGGAGCTGATGAAGCTGGAGCAGAGGAAGCTGGAGCTGATGAAGCTGGAGCTGATGAAGCTGGAGCTGATGATGGGCAGTGTTCACCGTTACATGGAGTTGAGGATGCTGGAGCAGAGGATGGACAATGTTCACCGTTACATGGAGTTGAAGCTGGAACTGAAGAAGCTGGAACTGAAGAAGTCTTTGGAACTGAAGAAGTCTTTGGAACTGAAGAAGTCTTTGGAACTGAAGAAGTCTTTGGAACTGAAGAAGTCTTTGGAACTGAAGAAGTCTTTGGAGTAGTGGTAGTCTTGCGGGTAGTTGAAGTCAAACATGTAATGGTAGTCTTAGTACACTTATTTTTATTATTATTATTATCAGGAATATGGTGTAAACATTTATTCATATCAGCATGTTTTCCAGATGGGCATTTAACATTAAAAGAAGGAATTTCTTGATTCTTTTTATTGTTACAGACAACTCTGACAGGGTAGTAGTAACCTTTTTGAAGATAAACAGAAGATGCTGAATTGCCACCTCTTTTCCATTTCCACCACGAGCCGAAAAGACAATCTGATTTTTTACCGACATTGGTATCATCATGGTCACAACATTCAAAACCACCATTACCGAAATAAATAGCAGCATTAACTTCACTACCTACTGAGATACTGACATCATGGAAACCATCTTCATCGGCATAATAATAAGCAGTAAATTCAGTTGTATAACTGTAAGTTGATTTAAGGTTAACACCGAAACAACTTTTTTGGTTACCTTTATAATATGGTGTACCTGAACAACCGTAATTATAACCAATTAAACCGTGATTTTTGTAACCAGAGTAAAAATAATCGTCATCACATTTATCATTGTTATATTTGTAGACTTTACAATTGAAACCTGGTTTAACATGGTTTTGATCAATAGAACAAGCTTGGTTGTAATTGGAGTATGTAGCAGTGGATGCACTTGCTAAGGCCAAAATTGAAATAAGTACTTTGTTAAGTAATACCATTTCTGAAATATATCTTTAATTGATTAATTAATTAATAATTCTTTGAAGAATGGGTATATAAATAATTATAATTGATTGATAGAATAAAACAAAAAGATGAGAGCGAATGTGTTAAATCAGAAATTGAAAATAAATTATAGTATAATTTATATTTTTTATAATATAATGATTTTTTTAAAACGAATGAAAACAAATGGGTATAAATATTTTTCTTTTTTGTTTTAACTAATATCAAATAAAAATTGAATAATTAATATGAATAAGATATAATATGATATGATAATATAAATTAAATATAAAATAATAAATAATCAATTGAATAAAACTAGGGGATATAAACTTATTTATATTAAATCGTTATAAGATATTTTGATAACTAAACATTCAATATGATATATAGCCTATTAAGGAAAGTTGAATAACCTATTTTAAGGAACTATTATATCAAGTAGTCAATAATACAATAAGGCATTTTAATAAAACATAAACTTTATATTTTCTATGAATATTGTGAAAGGACAAAATGATAACACTAAATTTATGTGATTTAGAATAAAATAAAATATTATTTTCAATTCATGCATAAAATATTGATTCGCCTTAATGAAATTTAAAATAAATCAAAAAAATAAATTAAATTAAGGGATGCAGCACAAGTAATAAGTTTTTGTTGTTGACCTTTTCCTGTATATTGCAAACTTTAAACAAAAGGATTTAAATATTTTTGGAGGAGGCGAAGAAAACATAAACAAAAAAATTGGGATCGGCATAGAATGGAACTCAGTTCTTTGTAATTTTAGAGTATACGGGTTAAACTGCCAGCACATAGTATTTCGTCGTTTGTCTTTATATTATACATTTATGAAATGCATGAATAAGGATGGGATATTTGAAAATGACGAAGTTGCATTGTCGGTACTATTAGTTAGCTAGAGGCCTATTAGAAATAAATAAATAAATAATAAAAATGTTTAAAAATAAAAAAAAAATAGAAAACTTCAAATGAGTAAATACAAAGTAAGTATGATGTGTAAGTGATGGTATGCAGGAGTATTATTATTCTTAATAATAGATGAAACTGATGTATCTATTTTAAATAATATTTTTATTGAAACTTTTCCTCCAGCAAACAGAATAGGGAATGAAATATGAAGGCGGTAAAATTTGTTATATTACACGGCAATAAGCATTGTTAATACTGACTCAATAGCGTATGCATTGGAAATATTTAAAATATTCAACAAAATGGTAAGAGGTCTTACTACTTACTATACAGGTTTTATCCTATACTATTTTTATAGTTGAATTGGCTAAATTTGAATTTGAGATCTGGCAAATATGCATGTATGCAAGATGTGTTAAATGCATTTATTTATGAATCTAGTGGGTGTATTGTAATATTACATTAAGAATGTATTTCATAACAATATTTGATTATATTTTCAGGTCCGGAGTAAAGATGGTAACGTAAATGGTAAATGACACAGTCTTATTAGTTGCTCTTTAATTTCTGTTGCGAATGAATTTCTGTTCTAATAGGAGTATTCAAAGCAAAAAAAATATATACATATTCTAATACCAGACATATCCCGTATAGTATGTTGGATATAATTGCTTATCAGAGCGTGATCTGATAATGAAATTCAAATAGAATGAACAGGGACCACGGTAATTATTGAATGGATGCAATTGATTTTACCGCCTAAGATTAAGAATTTCACAGAATCAATGGAAAGTTTGGTGAATCTAGAAGCTCAGGCAGAAAGAGAACAGTTTTCCCTGAAATAATAGTAGATCTGCGACATGAGAAGAATATGAAGTATATGTAGGACCTGCATATTTTCGGCGTCAAGTAATACGTTACTAATAAGCATCTGGATCCAGAAAGAATACAAAATAGTTCATTGAAAGAAATGTTTAAGAAGATGGTGGAGATTGGCTTGGTTTGCCATATTTACCAATACGTTTGGAGATCTGTTAAAAGCAAAGCGTGAGCGAGGTGAGTTAGGTTAGGGTGATCCATCTGTACATGTGAATGTATGCAGGCAGAGTCTTCGTTCTGGACATTTTGTGCATTGTTTCCATGCGGTTTCCGTGTTCCATACGCCCAGCGTATATGCAGTGTGCCGTGTGTTGCTGCCGCCATAAATGCGGCTATTGAAGCAGCGGCGGTAGTCTGCGCCTGCCACGAGAAAACGGCGCTAGCTCGCTGCGGACATGGCTCACGAATTCTCTCTCACGCTCTCCAAGAGCTGGAATGTGCATCCTGCCGCGCGGTGCAGCTGCAAAGCAACGGCCACGAGTAGGGCAACAGCCACTGAATACGGCCGTTGAGTGCTTGAGTGCTTGAGCGCTTGAGCGTTGTCCCGGTTGCGGGTTCTGCCGCGGTATGAAAGCGCGTCTTCTGCGTCTTCCGTGAGTGGATTGCGAACAAGAATACGGTGCGTCTGAATGTCTCTTGCGCCGCGCATTGCAGCGCTTTGCCATCGGTGAGCCTGAAGAGGGGAAACGGAGCAGTAGAGTGGTGCTAAAAGAAAAGTTCCAGGGTAAAGCCTATTCTCTTTTGTATGATTTCATTGGACCTGTTCCCAACATTTCTAAGATTAGTAAACGGTTTTGCACTGCAAAGGCAGTAGCCAATGGTCGACTCAACGGCGCCCCCTGTATTGTTGCCATTGTCATTCATTCATATCTTCGTCTTGCCCTTGACTGCTGGGTTGGAAGTCGCAGAGGAATGCCGCTTGGGGAGGCGAAGGCCAAGAAGACTGCGTGGCTTTTGAGCTTCCACCGCACTGCCCAACAGCGGCTCAAAATTCCCGTGGCTGCCTGGAAAAGTGCCGCTCAGAGTGAAACGGCATCCGCTCAGAGCTTGCCTAAGTACGGCAAAATGAATTGAAGGCCGGATCACCGGGCGGCTGCGTCGTCTGGATACTGGCGATGGAGCTGGCTGGCTGCACTCCCCCATGGCATTTGGGATTAGTAATATTGCTAATTTGCCGACATAAAAAGTTCACTAATAAGAACAATAAAAAGAATGGACTTAGTCTCCCAATATGCAGAATATGTATAACGGTTTAATTCGTTTGGTTATCGATCGAGTCGATTTTGTGATAATTCAAGTTATAGTGGGTCTAGTTTCCAATATGAAACACGAATAAAGTACTTTAAACTTTTCTACTACAGGAATATAGCTTCAATTTTACCCTTTACCCTTTAGCTTTTTCTGGGCGGGCTGAATACGCAGCAAGCGGCACTGAGGCTATTATTCTCCAAGCCGGTAAGTTGGGACCCCTAAATCAGGCTTTCCAGGGACTAACCGCCCAGCGTCCGTCGCATGTCGGGAGTGCAGTGCCACAGTCCCGTCTCTACTCCTTCTTTTCCTCTTTCCTATACTCACTCCCCACCTCCTCCATTTCTTTCTCAGTTGATGTGCTGCCTTTTTCTCCTGCTTCTGCTGCTTCAACTGCTGCTTGCTGTTGTTTGTTTGATGATCCCACTTGTGGGACAGAAAAGATCATCATTCCGTATACGCAACGACAATGCCTTAGCGGATGAATGAAAAAGAGAAAGACTTCGCTAGGTAGCGATTAGCTGAGTGGTGCCGTGGGAGGGCTCTCGTGAGGACAGAGCTCCACTGATGATAACCAATAAGAATCTGTACACAATTAGAATCTGGCATAGCCAGGAAACTAGTATACAGATTTGGTACTGTTTTAGACCTCCTATGATACACAAAGGGGTTTATTTTATCTTTTTCCTATATCCCTTGAAGGGTACTTTATCACTTTGGTGCGCTGACTACAAACCAGGCCAAAATCTGCCCCACAAAATAGCCCTGTTCTTTGTCTGGAAACAAAACACCTTCTGGATGGGCCAATGGTCGAATCTAAAGTCTGGACAGAGGGGACATTGCTATTTAGTTGTAGTGCTTGATAGTGTCCAAATTAATTAAATACCCTCCAATTTTACATCTAAATTAATTGCAGCTTTCCCTCCACTTTTATCTGTTTATTTACTAATCTATTTATATATTTACTTATTGATTCATTGATTTATTTACATCTTCACCTTTTTGATTAGAAAAGTATGATGGCTATGTGAAAACCTTTTCTTATCGCAAACCACAAAAATAAATTAATGATATTTTCAAAACTGTTTGAAAATATGATAAGAATAAACGTCGCATGGCAATTATCACATTAACATCTTTCACTTTTGAAGTATTTGCTTCGGATATTTCCCCCTTTCTATCATGACACAACACAACATAGTTTTATTTTCAATAATAGGAGTTTATAAGGATAAAGATGATGTGGCACTTAACATTCTTTTTATTTGTTGACTACAATATCTATGTAGATTATAATTGTTCACCTTTTCTTTTCCTGCCTAAAATTATTGGTCATAACCATCTGCCCAACAACTAGCAAATAATGACAAGGGTCCGATGTTCAATATACTAGCGACTACTAACTGCTTGTATCCGTTGTATGTTTAGTAATCAACTCACTTCACCTCATAAAATGGTAATCCGTATTCATTGCCTATACATTAAAAAAAACATTTTTCCTCACAAAATTAAAAATAGAAATAAAAAAATAAAAGAAAATTAACACATCCAAAGTAAGTATTTATGTATTTTATTATTAGCAGCTGCTTCTTTACAGAAAAGAGGCAAAAGATTTTCAAGTTGCCAAATTTCCAGCTAGATGTATGACCCAAGATCTTTTACGTATCAAACAAAAGGTGGTTCTAAAGGTACGAGATTTAGAACTGATGCTGATCAAAGCCAAATCAGAGATGCAAGGATAAAGTTAAGGTCTCATCTGCACAGAATTTAACTTTCTGAGAACTAAGCAACTCTAATTCTTTCTGAATCTATGTATATGCTTGGCTCACCCGCCTCGATTTCTGGAATACTACGTAGAGTGGGAAAAAAAAGTTTATTAACTATAAGAGGACTATGTTTTCAGCAACATTACCAAACGGGATTACCTCATTAATCCAACATCAGAAATGGTAAATACATAAATACATTCAATTTTCAGCTTTTGCTCTCATATATTATGACCGGCGCATGATTACTTAAAATATGTTCTAAATAAATTCAGAATAAACTCAAAATAATGAAACTTCTACGTTGCTCGTATCCTGTGTTTTCATTTGTATCGATGTAGTATTTACCCTGTGGTCAACAGCCAGGGGTAAAATAAAATATAGACGTTTTTGTATTGCAGTATTCTACAATCTTCTATGGACTTTTCTTGTTCCTTGCATTTCAATTTTGGTTTACAGTGATGGTATATGACCCATCGACTACATTTAGACATCTCTCAGCGAGGCATACACGAAACGCGTATCATTTTTCTATTTTATTTTTAACAAAAATACAAACACTGCCTCATATACTAAAATCCTGTTTAATCTGTAATCATGCTGAAAAAAAATGGATTATTTAAATCAGCAAACAAGGCAAATAATAGCACGACGATCAAAGATCCTGGGAGAAAAAAAGCGAACTGGTTAATTAAAAAAGTTCCCATTTAACAAGCTTTAACACACACACAGTTGATTTAATTCTGTAATATTGGAAATATCAAAATAGTACGATTATCATCATTAACAACAAAGTTATTCGAGGATATGTACTACCATTCAATTACCAATTCAGATCTTCATCTCAGGATAAAATGTTAATGTTATTGGTTTCCTCAACAACCAAAAGCGGTAGCTGATTCATTTACTTTCTGACATATAGTTCCAAGTCTTCTTTTAATTAACCATATATCCCTCCACTCTATGCTATGCAACTTTATAAATATGAAATAATATGAAAATTATAGGAAAACATGAGACTAAGTACAAAAACTCAAATTAACTTCATGTTTTCACAATACTTTCAATATACTCCAATGTTCAAAGAGAGAATGGTTTACGGATTAAGTATTTGATTGAATTCTTTAATGAAATTACATAATGCTTGTACACCAAATTTTATCCACATATAATAAGAAATATATAGAAAAGAAAAAAAATTAACTTTAATTATAAAGTTTAATGATGTAAATATAGGAATATTAGGAATAGAATAAAAAAAACCGAAAATCAGAATTAAAATTAAAATAATTTAAATTAATTTAATTTAATTTAAAAATCTCAAAATTCAACAGAAAATGTACATTAAAATATGCAAGATCTTGAATTAAACAATGTGGTTATACAAAAATCAAATTATAGAGCTATCTGCTTCTTACGTAAGATGCGTTCATATGCATAAACGGTTAAATATTGCCCAGAAGTTATGTTTCTAGTCATGTTTCTATCCATTTTTGTACAATTAAAACATTTTAGAACTTTAGAACAAACTTACATTGTATTTAATATCCACTTGTCTTAATTAATTCGGTTTAATTTTTCATTTCATTGTTTTCTTATTTCTATTATATTTCTTCCCTTTTAGAATAATCGTGTTTTACTTATACCGTTTTTGTTTGTTTCAGACTATTACATTATAAACATTAATTGACCGTTTTCCCTTTTCTTGCTTTCGTTTCTATTTTGAAATTTCGGTTGTAGTTGTTTATTTATTCATGTCAATATTATATTTATACCGTTTTGGTTATACCGTTTTGGTAATACCTATAATTAGAAATATTTAATGAAATTGCTGAATTGTATTCTAATT
The DNA here is from genome assembly GCA_001599335.1 of [Candida] boidinii. NCBI lineage: Eukaryota > Fungi > Ascomycota > Pichiomycetes > Pichiales > Pichiaceae > Ogataea > [Candida] boidinii. The sequence goes on from BCGP01000013.1 coordinate 137,300, forward strand.
ATCACTTGATGATTATTACTTGATTTGATTACGATAAGTAAGATATTTATTGATTACTTGCATTTGTTATATTCACCCTATTCATCCCTGTTCTCGTGGTACTAAATCTTTAAGTCATCAAAAGGATGTAATTATATGTACCTCTATCAGAAAGATGGATATCCTTAGTTAAAGGTACAGGTAACCTAAATATTGCTCCATAAGGAAAGGATCCTGGAATAGGAAATACGATATCCTGGAATCTTACTGTGATAAGCTTACTGTACCGTTCCTTGCTTTGCGAATGAAGACTAATTCCTTTGAAAGAAAATTATTTTCTATGCATAATGTCTTTTTAAATTTTTCATTTCCTTTGAACTCAGCAATCCATATTCACATTCAAAGACACGGGATTGAAGAAGAATAAGCCAATGTTAATGGAATGGAATTACAAGCTTTTATATTTTAATCCATTCCCAGATTTATTTGCAAAGAGTCAATGTGTATTAAACACATGCATTGCAGGTTTTTGATTTCCGTAGCAATATCCTTATAATTGTATCTTATTGTATCCTACAGCTCAAAAACGCTGATTACCTCGTATTCAAAGTGAGTAAGGTGGGTATGTGACAAGCACAAAGAAAACGGTTTCTCTAATTGGCAAAGATATGCATGCTTAACTACGAAGCTCTATTGTAGTGTTAATGTATATAAATATGGTTGGCTTAGTCTTTTAGCAATATGAAATATCTTGGACCTTACATCACGCATTCCATTTTCGTATGATGTTGCCCTGGATTTAGTATTATTTTATACTACTATGGACATGGGAATGTGAAAATTCAAGGTGATGTGTTTTATTGTCACCTGATGATACCACAAATCCGTCTATACATTTGACTTATTGTTTCTTAACGTGTCTGTGAAATCTGAATTAATCAGTGATTGCATTGATCTAGCTGGAGAATTAAACGAATTGATGGAGGCTGACTGACAGAAGAGTCTCATTCACCATTCAGGGATCTGGTCTTAGAAGCAAAATGGGTCTTCTTTGTTGTGTCCAGTGGGGACACGCCTAGTCCAAGATGTGCACCGCCTCCGGGAGGCTTCGGCTCAATAAACAGCGCATGGCTTCAAGCCGCCGGCAGAGGGCGAGTGTCTTGGAGAAAGAAAGATCGCCAGTGATCTCCAGTTGGCGGCAAAACAGCAAAGCACAGAACCGCACAGAACCGCGTGGCCGGAACCTTGCATTTTGACTCTCGTGCGCCCTTAGAGAAAGCACGGCAGAAACGCCCGTTCCTTCCCCGTCTCAAATCTAGCGCGTCGTACAGTGAGTACGTTTCTAACACACCGCGCAATGGCTGCCGCTGACGCGGTACTTGTAAGGAAATGCGGGAAAGAGAATCACGCAGGAGTGAAAATCCTTGCTGCAGATGCACAGGATCAAGCCACCAGCTTGGCTGTGGACTGTGGACGTAACTGGTACACGGCAGAGAGCGGCACGTTATTTCTAATATCCGTGCATCCCCCCGCAAGAGAGAATTTCAAAAAGCCAAAGCTTAAGACAATATCCCTGTAAGTGTGGTTGGAATACACGAAGTATTTGGATACTGTCAGAAAAAGGGTTTGAAGTAAATCGTGTATAGCGCTGTCAATCATTAACACAAAGTGAAATAAAAAGACGATCTTTTCTCTTTTCATGTTATGTCCTCTTGTGAAGAATTAAGACCTTGCCTCCTGTCAAAAAGTCTTTTCTTTCCTTCCTACTTACAGTCATTTTGAGAATGTCTGCATTTCCCTTCACGGTATTATAACACTGTTATGGTTTGGTTATGAAGACAATCCATTCTGAATTAATATATTTGAAATATTAACTTTGGAAAATCTGAAATCTTTGACAAATAAAACTATATTTTTATATAGTGCAAAATATAAATAAGAACCTTTAATGAATGTTCAAAACTTGGCATTTTTATCCGACTTAATACAAAGTTCCTTTCACAAAATCTTCATAGAGCACTAACAAGTTCTTTGAAGACATCAAAATTCACTGCTGGCTAGGAAATTATGATTGTAAAGAGACAGTAAAATCATTTCAAGACCAGGAAATAGATATTCCCATAATAAATAAATTAGTGATCACATCACAACATCCGTGCACTATTGCCAAAACATTTTGAATGTTGCTCAGCTATTTTGCATCAAAAACCGTCGGTCACTTCACTTTTAAAAAATTTAACATCAAAGTATTAATTCGCTTACCGGTAAAGTCAGTAATAATATAAAAGCATGGGATAATAAATTAAATTTATTAATCTAATATTTTGTTATAAAATTGAGGTCAATAGTAAGAATTTAATGTTTCATATTTTAATTCTCAAATAAATTGTAATCTAAACCAATTCTAAATAAAATTGTCGTTTAATATTTCCTTATAGTAATATGGAAATCTCACTAAAATATAGTACAGTCTAATTTCTCATTATAATAACAATTGAAATTATTAAAAATTGTATAAACAAAAATATACTTTGTATTTAAAATTTTTAAGATGACCATAAACGGAAATTTTTGAAATAATAACAGTTGGACCGTGTAAGAAAAACGTTTTTCAATAATATAAGGCATCATTAGTGTGTCATTGGGCTATCTATATGAAATCACCACCATTTTGCATTTGCTGATCATGCTAGTAGAACTTTTCATTTTCAATTCAAATTCATAACTGATGATTAATTTGCCGGTGCCAATATCAAGTATAGTTTATGCATTGCCATAAATTATAGCCGGTTCTCAGTTGTCTTTCCTAGACTGGAAATCTTAATTAGTTTACTTTTTAGAATTAACTAGAATATTTTCGTTTTTTTTTTTGCTTAATATATCACCATATTTTCAACTATTCATTATCTGTTTCAGTAAATTAAACATTGTCAATAGTTGATTTAAAACAAGCTTATGGAAAGTTTCTTTCAAATTAAATTCATTTTTAAATTGATTTCACTTTTAGGTGGATTTCACTTTTTGACCAATAAATTTCAAAGAAATGTGAATCACGTGGACACATATGATTTAAACGTTTATGCCATATTTTTTGAGATTTTCACCAATCTCAATTTATCTTTCTTTGAACTAATGTCATCTCACCCCACATTATTGTTTTATTGTCATAATAGATTGCCCTATTAAATTAAGTGTGGATCATCTCATTGTAATTGTTTTTTTTGTACACAATATATATCAAGTTTTTTGATTTCATTCTATATTGTATCCGTTTCAATTATAATTTCGGGAAATAATATCGATGATCAGTGGTGCACGTGTTGTTTCCTTTTGCAAAAATTAACAATTTCTCAATTAGATCTTTATAATATTGAAAGTTTTAAGATTCATTTGATGCAGCAACAAAAGTTCAATCGTGTTTAACGCTTGTTTACATCTTCCGTTTAACGGTCCGATTACCAACAAATGAGTCTCGGTCGCATCTGTTCCTGAACCTTTCGGTATTTTACTTCCTCAGTTGATTCCCGCGTTACCGAATTGAGATGTATTGGGTAAATAGCCGCTCTGGGCGCCAATATTGTACGCTTGTATCTCCAGGAACACCCCACGCTGAGCACATGTCATATATTTTTTAAGGGACTAAATAAACTGTCTCAAACAGTCTCCAATATTTGGAGAGATTTTACACCCACAATTAACACATTTTTTTTTTCGGCAATCAATTTCAATTATTAAGCACCGCCTTCTTGGTTGGTAGGACAGAACAATAGAATTGCAGGAATAATTTCAGGGTATCCCAGTATTTGCCCCGAACAGTGCAGGATTCCGCCTAGAAATTAACCTCGAATATCTTGGCCATTTTCGTTTCGTAGTCAAAGACGCTTTCCTTAAGTCTGTACCCCACCCAAAATTAAAAAAAAGAAAAAAGAAAAAAAGGAATATTTGAGTGAATTTTCATTTATGGTTTACAAAAGTTATTGATAAAAAAGAAAATATGATAACTTCCTTTGATGTCAGATGTTTATTTTTTTGTTTCAGTCCCTAACAGGAGATTAACATCATCATGTCATTGAATCGAAGAAAAAAGAACAATCTTAATGAAGTCTAATTTATAAAAGGGACTACAGCATGTAGCACGTTCTTGATTTATAATTAAAGGATCGTGAATAAACTTTCAGTTACCATGGCAAACTTAACCGAAAAAATGCTTATTTTTGAGCCACACCCCTTTCTAAAATTCCTAAAGTAGTTAAAAATAAAAGATAAAGGACCGATGATCAGCTACTGCATTACTAAACATTACTTGATTACAATCTAACGGTAATCTACCAGTTCTTGAAACACGATATAATTAAATAAATAAATATATAAATATTGTTTTCTTTTTATTCAAGTAATAACAAAACAGTACGGGAAATACACACCACCAATTTCAATACAAATATTTCAGTAACGTCATAAAAAAAAATTAAATAAATCAAAGAACAAAAAATATTAAGGCCAAACCATTAAATAATGATATATAAATTAAACCATATCGCTTTATTGTAGCTTGCAAGAAATTCAATATCTTTTAAAATTTTTATATCTGTAAATCTTCAAAAAGGACAATATAAAGATGCTTTTCTCAAAGTCAAATATTCTTTCTGTTGTTGCATCAGTTGCAGCTTTTAGCAATTCAGTTATCGCTGATGAAATTCCAACTGGTGATAAATTGCAATCTTATATTGACAAATGGACTTCACACCCAACAAACACCGATCAACAAATCATTGATTACACTTTAGAAAATTTGTATACAATTGGTAACTCTTCTTTAACCGATTGTGAAAAATGTGTTAGTAATTTAAGTCTCGGTAAGTCTTTAGCTATGGTTAGACCTGATTTAGTAGGTGGTATTTGGGTTCAATATTGTAAAGAAACAAAAGCTCACTCACAATCAAACTGTGAGTTATACTATGAAAGAAATACCGTTGAAAACTCTGGTTACGGTACAAATTTTGTTAACTTATTAACTTTAATGGATCCACAATCTTTAGATGGTCAATATTATTGTTTCTTTAGAGATGGTGGAAAGTGTGCTTGTCCCGAAACACCAGATGTTTCTCTTTCCAACTTATGGCCAGAAAAGCCAGCTAAGGCATACACCGCTCCAGAAGTAGGTGATGAATTAATTAATGTTTTACATATTTCTGATTTCCATGTTCAATTAGATTATGTCCTGGTGGTGAAGCAAACTGTTCAAAATCCATGTGTTGTACTCCTCACTCTAAACCATCTAAGAAAGTTCCAAAGGGTTACGATTATCTTTCCTCCTTAACAGATGACGAAAAGAATGGTGTTAATTTCTATGATTCATCTTATGTTGATGGTGTCTTTACTAAAGGTGACCAACAAAGTTTCAGTGCCAAAGCATGGTTCCCTGCTCCAGCTTATGGTCATTATGAATGTGATGCTCCAGAAGTTTTAATTAATTCCTCTTTAGATTCCATCATTAAATATCAAGAAGAAAATAACATTACATTTGATTTCACTATTTTCACTGGTGATTTAGTTGATCATTATGAAAAACTTTATACTTCTTACGAAAGAACTTTAGAAAGTGAAGGAGTTGTTTTCAGAGATATTAAATATAAATTAAAAGATATCCCAGTCTATGCTGTCTTAGGTAACCATGATACTTTCCCATATGGTGAAATGGCTCAACAAAAATCTGGTTTTGATAATATGTTTAACTGGAATGCTAAATTAATGGCTGAAATGTGGAAAGATTTTGAATGGATTGGTGCTGATCAAGTTGATTTCGTTAAAACCCATTATACCGGTTTCTCAATTGTTACAAAAGATGGTTTAAAAGTTATCTCTTTGAATTCTAATTGTTGGTTCTACAACAACCATTATGCTTACTGGAACATGACCCAAGATGTTGATTCATTTGGTCAATTTGATTTTTTGATTAATGAACTAGTTGATTCCGAAAAGAACGATCAAAGAGTTTGGGTTATTTCTCACATTCCAGTTTCCCAATCCACATTACCAATTCAATCCAAATTATTTGGTGAAGTTGTTGAAAGATTTTCTCCATATACAATTGCTCATATTTTCCAAGGTCACACTCATAGAGATGAATTCCAAATCTTATATAAAGGTGATGGTAAGGATGATTCTGAAAAGACTGCTGAAAATGTTATTGCTAACACATGGATTTCTCAAGCTGTCACTCCATGGGTTGAAAACAATCCAGCTTGGAGATACTATCAAGTTGATAAAAAGACATTCTCTATTATGGATTCATTAAATTTCTACACTAAATTAAATGATACCTATTTCAACTTTGGTGAAGAACCAGTTTGGGAATTTGAATATTCTGGTAGAAAAGATTACGGTATTGAATGGCCAGAAAATGCTCCATTAAATGCAACATACTGGCATTTAGTTAGTGAAAAGATGAATAGTGATGTTGATACTTTACAAACTTATGAAAATTTTGCAAAGAGATTTTCACCATTTACTACTGATTGTAAAGATGGAAGTTGTGATACAAACTGGTGTTATGTCACTTCTTTTACATATGATCAATATGAAAACTGTTTAGCTGCTCATAACTTAAGTTCTTAAATTTGATGGAAAAAAATGATTTGCCTTATTGCTGTAGGTACTCTTTTTTTTTTGTTTCTTTATTTTATACATAAAGTCTTTATTTGTTTTTTTTCCCTTTTACTTTTACTTTAAAAATTTAAATTCATATACACTTTTCCCTTTCTTTCTTTTTATAAACTTTTTGTTTTTTGATATATAATGATCTTTGATTTCCTCTAGTAGGTATAAGGTTAACACATAATCTTTTTTATTTCTAATATTTAACAAAAGAGAACTTTCAAGAGTTCAATAAACGGTAAAAAAAAAAGTAAATAAACTGAAAACGACGATTTGATCACTGGGAGAAAATTTATGTAAAAATTGTAAATCATTCATAGCTGTAAGTGTTCAGCAAGTTGTATGTATCATGTTATAGTTAACAAAATTATCTTTTTAAAAAGATTCAAAAAAGTTCTTATTGTTCATCAAATTTTGAAATCAGTATTTTCACGTGACCTAGAATTTTTACAAAAATAAAAAATTCAAAAATGACCAATTTGAAACAAAACCTATATCAAAAGATGCGCCTTTAAATTTTAAATAATATGAGCCAATAATATACAAAGAAATCAACTGTTTAAAGCCACTTTTTAGCAACTTTTTAGCAGATCACGTGACTTTTGCTGCACTCGGGTAAAGAACCGTAAAAATTCCAAAGTATGAAGTTCCGACATAGTGTAGTGGCTATCATGGTTCGCTTTCAAGCAAGTAATTGTTAAAAGCACCGAGCAGACCGGGGTTCGATTCCCCGTATCGGAAATTTATAATTTTTTGCCAAATGTTTATAGCCTCTATTGTTATGTTATCCGCCTACATACATACATAGCATATACAGATACACCACCATACAGCCGTTGTAGCAACAATAGGACTTATAAAACATTTGGTTACATTTTTTTTCAACAACGTGTTTAGAAAATCTACTCTATTCTAGATTCCTGACATACGAGTCTTAATTGGTTTAAGATTGAGTTTAATTAATTAAAGTTTTATGAGAATTAATAATTAAGAGAGTATAATATAGTATAGTATAGTATAGTATAATATAAATGGATAATAATACAAGTACAGATTTTGAAAATGATGATAGTTCTACTGTTCCTGCTAGTCCATTGATCTTTCACGAAGGATATATTGAAGAACCCAATTATGATTTATCATTTAGTTCAATGAATAATAACAGTTTTGTATCTACTAACGATGGAGAAGAATATGAAGAAAGGAATATTAACAGTCGTGATAAGGAAAGAGGAGATAGTAAAAATTTGGTTTCTCCTGTATCATCTTCAAATAGCAGAAGAGAGTCTTTACAGAGTTATAGAGGCATGTCTTATAACAGTGTTTATAGCAATAGCAACAACAACAACAATAACAATAATAATGAAGTGTATAAATCACTGCGACATAGGAAGTCACAAGTTTCTTTATTTGATAAATCATTAACATTACCTGATTTTCAAAACAGTTCAACTTCAACTACAAGTGTTACAAGACAGAATGTTCAAACTGCAACACAGCCAAGTAATATCTTATACGATACTAGTAGAAGAAGCAGTAGCATAAATATGGGGAAAGAAATTAGAAATCGTGAGGTCAATTCTACTAGACACTTGTCTGTCGATCAACAACAACAAAAGCAGCAGCAACAACAGTCACAACCACAGTCACAGCCACAGTCACAGTCACAGCCACAATCACAAAATCAAGGAATTGGAATCGATGTTAGATCGAAATCTATTACTCCTACATTGAAATTTTTCAACAATGATAATAATGATGATGATATAAATGAAGGTGAAGATCCTGATAGCAGTAGGATCATATCCGATGGTGTTAGTGAAGAAGAAACAGCAGCCAAGCATGAAGAAATTGAAAGAATGCTTGATAGAATATTACACGAAGATGATAATATTTCCATAAGGCAAAATGACAATTTTGGATATTTCAACGATACTAGGAGTCTTTATCCACGTACTATTATTGGAGATGATTCAGAGAGTACAATAACATCTGTATCTACTAGTACGAATACAACAAAGATGACGTCAAATGCGTATAGTATCTTTAACAGTAATAGCAATAATAACAATAATAATAGAGGTTTCAGATCTGGATATGAAAATTATGAATTAGAGAGAGCTGATAATGATAGCGATTCTAATAAATTTTTCAATCATAAGAAGCAATTTTTCATATTATCAAGTGCTGGTAAACCAATTTATTCATTACATGGATCAGATGATATATTAACTGTTTATTCAGGTATAATTCAAACTATAGTTTCATTTTTTGAATTTGGGAATAAGAATGGTAAATCAGAGAGATTAAAATCAATAGTTTGTGGTAAAAATAAATTTTTATTTTTAAATAAATCACCAATATTATTAATGACAATTTCATTATTAAATGAATCTGATATTGAATTAAATCAACAATTAGATTTTTTATATAATTTTTTACTTTCAACATTAAGTAAACCACATATTGAAAAAGTATTTATGAGAAGAGATAATTTTGATTTAAGAAAATTATTAGGAAGAAGTGATATAGCATGTTTAGATAGTATTTGTGAAGATTTATCAAATTTTAACAATCCTGGATTAATTATTGGTGGATTAGAATGTTTAAAATTGAAGTATCCAACAAGGCATAAACTTGAAAAGATATTATTAAATAACAGGTCAAATAATTTACTTTATGGGTTATTAGTTGGTCCTGATGGTAAATTAATTACAATTTTAAGACCTAAGAATCATACTTTACATACAAGTGATTTACAATTATTATTTTCAATGATTTTTAAGACAAATACTTTCAAGACGAGTAGTACATCAACAACAACATCATCTAATGGTGTTGAATCTAATGATCATTTTATAACATCAGATGAAGAATTTTGGGTACCATTATGTTTACCTAAATTCAATCCAAATGGGTTTTTATATTGTTATATTAAATTTTTTGATTTATTAAATGATGAAATAATGGAAAAATTTGGAATAAATAAGATAAATAAGGAATCAATTTTTAATTTTGATTTTTCAAAGATATCGGTTATATTAATAAGTGCATATAAGGATTCATTTTTTGAGATGAAAAAATTAGGTAATAATATTATTGAATCAATTAATAATAGTAGATCAATATATAGAGAATTATATAAATCTATTGTTGGTACACAGGGAAGTAATGGATTAACTGGATTACCTAGTGGTAGGATATCTACAATTGATATACCAGCACCATTAATTAGGCATTTTATATTTAAGGGTAAAAAAAATATACAATATGTTTTTCCTAGGATAAATTATTACAATTATAATGATTTTAATATTAATAATAATAACTTTAACGATGAAGATGATAAAGTTATCAAAGGTCAATTAATGAAATTATATTCAACATTACATTCTAAACTTGTTATAAATATGTTAAATTTTGGTGGAGGTGGGATTAACAATAAGAATTCAAGAGGGAATGATAAAAATTCTTCTAATGATAATAGTGGTAGTAATAATAATAATAATAATAAGGGTGATCAATTAATTGGTGATTTTAGTATTGATTCGAATGGTAATTTTATAATATTTGAGAGGTTTAAGATAAACGAAGGTAAAGATTCATTAATTGGGATAGTTATATCAACACCAAATTATGAGATATATGCAATAAATAATGGTGGATATATAGATAAGAATATTATTATTAATAGTTGTAGAAAAATTATTAAATGGTGTTTAAAAAATGAGAGTAAATTATTTGTTAGTGGTGGTGCAATTTTTTAAATTAAATGAAATTATTTATTATTTATTATGTATTGTGTATTATGTAATATAAATATATATATATATATCGAATTATATGGTATATGGTATATGGTATATGGTATATGGTATATGGTATATGGTATGGAATTAGAGTAAAGTAGATTCGTAGGAGTAATTATAAGCTAATATTAAGCCTTTATAATGACAATAAGCTGATATTACAACTAAGATATGAAACAATTGATGAGAGTGACCCCAAATATCGAAAAATCCAGGTTTTAAAGATTCAGGGAATCTAATTGCGTATAAGAAAGCACCAAATATATAACCCAAAGCTTCTAAAAGAACAAATTTTAAACCTGCTCTATTATAAGTCTCCAATAAACCAAATTTAAAGAAACCAAATGAAATTGGGATTAAACCTGACAGACCAAATAAAACAAACATAGTGGCTCTAAATGGTCTCCATTTAGAAGATCTAAATTTAGAGTTAAGACTTATATAAGAGCATAATAAACCTAATGAAATAATCATAAATTGGAAAATGTATTTAAATTTAATGGTATCTATTAAAGAGTAATGAATTATACCAACCATTGAAGATACTATTAGTATTACAATACCGAAATAATCCAATTGATTACCGAAAATCATTATTTTATGAGAATGTGATTTTAAGCAATGGAAACAAGCAGATAATGATAAGCAACTTGTGAAACCTATAAAGAATATTGAGAAGAATAGTCTATCTGTGAATAAAAGTTGAGGATCATTTATATTTTGATCATGTAATGGGATATCTAAGAAAGGTAAGAATGGGAATAGTGTTGAAGACGAAGAAGACGAAGAAGAAGAAGAAGAAGAAGAAGACGAAGAAGACGAAGAAGAAGAAGAAGAAGAAGAAGAAGAAGAAGAAGAAGAAGAAGAAAAATATTCATAGTAAAAAAAAAACAGTATTGGAGATACAATTAATAATGATAAGGGGAATAAAAAACCAGGAATGAAATGTGTATAAATATTTACTGATTCATTATGAAGGTAAGTAAGTGAGTGTAAGCAAGCATTTATTGAATTTGTTTCTTTAACGTAACCATCTAAGATATAATGATTATCCTTTTGCCATTCTGGGATTTCATTATATTTATATAATTTTTTAAAAGTAATTGGTGTATTTGTAAGAAGAGAATCTGTTGAATTTTCTAGCATTATTGAATTTTTATTGCTTGATAATCTATTTTTTAAAGTCATCTTTATAAAGAATGGAAAGAGTATTTATATCTTTAATACTGCACTATGAGAATGTTGGAAGATAGCAAGATAAGAGATTGAAGGAATGAATGGTATATAAATATAAATATGACTATAAAGGAGGTAATAAAGGCAAAAAAAGGACCGACACAAAAGGAATAACATGATTTGATGAGTTGATTCAATAATAAAATAATAAGATAATAAAATAATAAAATAAAATAATAAGATAAATGGAACAATGAAACAGAACAATGAAATTATGGAGTAGTGGAATATCCGTTGGGTTGGATTTCTGGCTGTGTGCTTTAGAGGTGCTTTGAGGGTTCGCCGGATGCCGCGGACAAGGGATCCGGGGTGGCGCGTGTTGGGCCGTGTGTTGGGCTGGCTGGTGGGCTGGCTGGTTGGCTGGCGGAACTTGAAATGCCGACGCCGACAGCGCGGGTGGATGACGGGCCGCGGGAAGTAAGTTGCGGGGGATACCCAACAATAGCCACGGCGTAGAGCAGGCGTAGAGCAGGCGCAGAGCAGGCTGAGAAGCACGGTAGAGCAGCACGGCCAAAGGACACGGCAGGGCGGAGTGCGAAAATGCCGATCTGTCCGAGAGCGGCCGGCGGGAGTGGCCAGTGGCAAACAGCGGGGCACGTGCCAGGCGGGAATCAGCCGCGAGTCCAATCTCCGCACCGTGGCACAGCGAGAGAGCTGTCGAAGAGAACAGCGCTATATATAGAATAGAATAATATACAGAACAGAATAATATACAGAACAGAATAATATATAGAACAGAATAATGTCTCAGCTGACTCTGAGATAAACAGATGTACAGATTAAATGATATGAAATAGGAAACGAATATTATATTATATTGAAGTTTATGATATGATATAGATGAAGTAGATGAAGTATTTATTCAATCAATCAATTGATATATTTATATCAGTATACCCAAATTCACTTTCATACATCAGATATCATATATCATATATTGATTAATAAATAGATATAAATATAATTATTGATTGATACATAAAAATGGGGTTAAAGACAAATCAAGAAGTTAGATTATTAGAATTATTAAATGATAGAGTAAATTCAAATAAATGTGGTGAATGTAATGCTTCTTATCCAACATGGGCAAGTTGGAATCTTGGTATATTTTTATGTGGTAGATGTGCTTCAATTCATAGAAATTTAGGTTCTGATATTTCAAAAGTTAAATCTTTATCTTTAGATAATTGGAATGATTTTGAATTAAATTGTCTTCAATCATTAGGTAATAAAAGAAATCATAAAATTTGGAATCCTAAAAAAATACCATTCCCATTTGATGATGATGATAAAGAGTATGTTTTTTATTAGTTTTATATTATTTCATTTTTCTTTCCTTCTTTCTTTCTTACTAACATTTAAAATAGTGGTATTCAATTATATTTGAGAAAAAAATATATTGATGGTAGTTTCCGTTATGATCAAATTCAAGAATCTGATTATAACTTAAATGGTATCAGTGGAAGAAGATCAGGTCATGGTGGTAACGATGGTGGAAGCAGTAGTAGATCTAGATCAAGATCAAGATCTAGAACAAGTTATAGTAAACCAGATGGTGGATATTATGATGATAGACCTTCAAATTCTTCTCCTTATGGTAGTAGTAGAAATTCTAATAATCAATCTTCATACTCAGGTTATAGATTTGAATATAGACCGCCATCATCAACAGAAAGAAAAAAATATGGTGATAAAGCTAGAAAATTAAAATTTGATAGAGGTTTTGAAGATGAAGATTTAAATATTGAAGCATTGGTATTTACAAATGGTGATTTAATTAAAGCTGAAGATTTATTATTAAAAGAACAACGTAAACATTCTTCAACTAGTTTAAATTTATCAACTCAAAGACAAAATGATAATAGTAATTCAGGTACCCCTCCACCATTACCTAAAAGAAAATCAACAACAGGTGGATTATTAAATTCCGGTAATAATAATAATAATAACCAACCTTCATTTGATTGGTTAAGCGGTGATCAAGTAAATACTTCTCAACAAGTAACTGGTGCTGTTAGTACTAATACAGGAAATGTACAGATATACCAATACGTTGATCCAAATACAGGTGCTATTTATTACGTAGATGATAACGGTCAACAATACATGGATCCAAATCAACAACAACAGCAGCAGCAAATGATGGGTATGTCTACTACTGGTATGCAAACAGGTAGTATGGGAATGTATGGTAATACTAATGGAATGAATAGAATACAACCACAACAAACAGCTGTTAATAATCCAACTGGTGCTCCATCTTTGAACGATTTAATGCAACAACAACAATTACAACAATTACAGCAACAGCAGTTACAACAACAGCTGTTACAACAACAGCAGTTACAACAGCAACAGTTATTACAACAACAGCAAATGATGAATAATGGTGGTCAATACAATCAATTTCAACAACCACAACAACCATTTAATGGATTTTAATTATAATTAAATTTATTTTCACTCTAATCTCTCTTTTTACATTTCATTTATTTATTTACTTTCTTAACCTACTTTCTTATTTATTTCTAATTGTAATTTTTATTTGTTATTCGTTATTTACTTAAATTATACTATATTATACTATATTACATTAAACTATACTGTATTAGATAATACATTATATAAGCTATTCTTATAAACCGTACACCATCTGAATCACATAATCACGTGAATATTTTGTTTTATTTTTTCTACTGATAAGAAACAAACGATTTACAATTTACGATTTACGATATACGAGATACGATAAATTATACCATATATCATATATTACTGTATTTAATATATAAAATATAATATATGGTAAGATATTATAAGGTTATAAGATGATAAACTGTGGGGATGACCGCCGTAAAATGAGTATGGGTATATATGATTATACTACGAGTATACTACAGATACTAATACTGATAATCTACGTGAGTCACGTATTGAGTCATATCGTATAGTTGTATAAGAGTATAGGAGACTATAGTATAAAATGATAAGAGATAGAGAAAGAGAAAGAGTAAGAGTAAGATAACTAATATGAGTAAATAGAACGGAACAGGCTATTTACACGATATTGCGCAATGATAATATAAAATTACAAGCACCGTAATGAATGAATGAATGAGTGATTGATTATAGAATGATGGAATGATGGAATGACAGAATGACAGAATGACATAATAAATTAGTGACATAATAAATTAATGAGTCTTTCTTATCGCGTGCTAAACAGTATCCGCAGTTTGCTGCTGCTGGCGGGCCGCGTGGTGGCCGGCTGGAAGGACGGACGGATGGCGTGGATGATTGAATGACTGGGGAACTGGCAAGCCGTGGCGGCCATCACGCAATCGGATTCGTGGGCCACGCAAACTCGGCTGATCCCGCTGAAGACAAGCCAGCGCCACCCTGCAGGCCACCGTGCAACTCACCGCACTTCCACCCCGCAGGCCACCCTGCTACTCACCGCGACAGCCAGCGCGCTTATCTTATCAGGCGCTCATTGTTTCCCCCAAACAATAACAAAAACAAACAGCGCGAGCTCATCTCGTTCTCACAGATTTCTTATCTTCTCTTCTCCTTGTTGTTAACCCCTTTTGTCTTGTCTTATTCTAATCTTGTCTTGTCTTGTCTTGTCTTGTCTTGTCTTGTCTTGTCTTTGCCCCTGTTTTTGGCTTCACCTTCTCTTGTCCCTTGTTATTTACTATGCGTTCTTTCTTTCTTTCTCTTTTTCTCTCTTTCTTTCTCTTGTTCATGTCATTACCTACTCTTTCTTCCCTCCTTCTCACCACTATTTGTTACTAATCACATTCCTCTTCTCTTTTCACTTCCAATACA
This sequence comes from [Candida] boidinii, assembly GCA_001599335.1. Lineage (NCBI taxonomy): Eukaryota > Fungi > Ascomycota > Pichiomycetes > Pichiales > Pichiaceae > Ogataea > [Candida] boidinii. The sequence goes on from BCGP01000013.1 coordinate 152,809, forward strand.
TTGGATCATCCCCCCCTTATTTATTTGTATACTCACCCTATTTATCCCCGCTTTCATTATTTATTTTTACATATACTCATATATATCCTTATACATATACTTATAATTATATTTTCATATATACTTTACATTCTATTATATACACTGATATTCATACTCATATCATATCATCTTATAGACAACTATTAAATAGATTCACTTATACATACACATATACATATACATACATACACTTATATACACATACACACACACATACACACACACACACACACACACACACACAAAAATGCCAAAGGATCCAGTTCCAGATAAAATACTATTAGGTCACTATAAAGTAGGTCCTGAAATAGGTAAAGGTTCTTTTGCTCATGTTTATAAAGGAACAGATACAAGAACAAATAAAACAGTTGCTATAAAAGCTGTTGTTAAATCAAGATTAAATGGTAATCAAAAATTAATTGATAATTTACAAGCTGAAATTCAAATATTACAAAATTTGAAAAATCCACATACTGTAACTTTATTAGATTCAACAAATTCAAAAGATTATTTTTATTTATTTATGGATTTTTGTTCTTTAGGTGATTTACATTTTTTTATAAGACCTAAAAATCAATTAACTGGTTCTCATCCTTTATTAAAGTCAATCTTTGAAAGATACCCTCCTCCTAAAAATTCTCATGGTTTAAATGAAATTATAATAATAAATTTTACAAAACAATTAGCTTCAGCTTTAAAATTTTTAAGATCTCAAAATTTAATTCATAGAGATTTAAAACCACAAAATATTTTATTGGCTCAACCAGTAAATTCAAAAGAAGAATTCATTAAAAAAGGTTATGTTGGTTTAATAGATTTACCAATTATAAAAATAGCAGATTTCGGTTTTGCAAGAATTTTACCTTCAACTTCAATGGCTGAAACATTATGTGGTTCTCCACTATATATGGCCCCAGAAATTTTAAGATATGAGAAATATAATGCTAAAGCTGATCTTTGGTCAATAGGTGCAATAATTTATGAAATGATTGTTGGTAAACCACCTTTTTCAGCTTCAAATCATATGGAATTAGTTAAAAAAATTCAAAAGACAAAGGATAAAATCAATTTCCCTTCAAATTTCGAAATTAATCAAGATTTAATAAGATTAGTTTGCGCTTTATTAAAATTAAATCCAACTGAAAGAATGGGATTTAAAGAATTCTTTAATGATCCTATTATAACTTCAAATAATTTAAATATTTCAACTATAAATGAACCTTTAGATTGCTCTAAATTAGATGAAAAAATGTTTATTAGTGAATATTTACCTTCAAAACCATTAAAAGATTTGAAATCAATAAGAAATGATAATTTAGATGATTTAAATGAAGTTGTAGAAGAAGATGATGATCAAGATGTTGATGATGATGATCATGATGATGATTCAAATAATTCATCTAATACTGGAAAAAATAATACAAAATTATTACAACAACAACGTGGAATTAAACAACCAGCTTCTATTCGTCCACAATTACATCAATTACAAACAACACCATTGAAAAAATCAAATGTAGAAATTAATTCAAATAATATTAAACAACCAAATTCATCAAATGATTTATTATTGTTGAATAATAATACATCTCCTTCAACAACATCACCACTGACAACAACAACTCTGAAAATTGCATCAAATACAACTAGACTCAACAAACAACAACAAAAGCATCAACAGCAACAACAACAACAGCAGAATAAATACGATTTAGTATTCGATAAAGAATACGTTGTTGTTGAAAAAAATGCCGTTGAAATTAATACTCTGGCTGATGAACTGGAAAATGCAGGTATTTCAACAAATAACAATACCACAAATACCAACACCAACAACAAGATAAATAATAGAACAAAATACTCTTCTTCTCCAAATAACGAATCCCCACCTTCAAATAACAATCAATTACTATCATACAATTCAGGAAATACCACAGGAACAACAACAAATACAGGTCAAGTGAATCGTCGTTACTCTTCTTCAAATTCAAAACCATCCTCTTTGAATTCAAGAAGAACAAGTTTTGGAGATCGTAAATTCCCAGGAATGTCGATTTCTCCAACTACAAAATTATCAAAAGTTATAGATTTCACATCAAATAAATTATTTGGTACTCCAAGTCCAAATAATAATATTAACAATATCAATAACAATAACAATAACAACATTCAATTAAATGATTCAAGTAACGTTTCATATCCAAGAAATAACAATACTCATTCAAATAACAATACTAACAACCTAATTGAAAGAACAACATTACATTTAAAACAAAACATAATCAACGTTCCAACAAAAGATTTGAAACATTTGACCAACAACAATAACAACAACAACAATAACCAATCTTCATCTTCACAATCGTTTAACAACTCAGATTTAAAACAAATTAAAAAATTAGAAACTTTAGCCACTACAGCTCATGCTATAAGCTTATTTGCAGAAGTTAAGTTCAGTCAATTAATACCATTACCTCCATCTTCACCAATGGGTTTAACAAACAATACCGGTGGATCATCTTCAAATAGAATGTTGGATAATACAAATGATTTCGGTTATACAACACAAGAAAATAACAGTTATTTAAATGAAGCCATCATGGATGATGACGATTTCGAAGATGATAGCTCAAATTTACCACCTTTAATGATCGTACAAATAGCTACCGAAGGTGTACAATTATACGTTTGTACATTGACATTATTAGCAAGAGCAATGGATATAGCTAAAGACTGGTGGAGTAGAAATCAATCAACGAGAAAGGCACCTAAGAATTTATACGAATTAGTAGAATGGACAAGAACAACTTATAATGAGTGTCTTGAAAAGACAGAATATATGCAATTAAGACTTGATGAAGCAAATGAAAAATTGAAAATTGATCAAATTTCACAACAACAAGAAGAAGAACCAATTGTAGCTGAAAAATTAATCTTTGATAGAGCTTTAGAAATGAGTAAACAAGCTGCTTATAATGAATTGAAAAATCAAGATTTAATAGGTTGTGAATCAAATTATGCAACTGCTATTTGGATGCTTGAATCTTTAATTGATATAGGTATTAACCCAAATAATTCAGATGATCAAATGAATGATGATGATGATGATTCAAAATCTTATTCTTCAAGTTTAGATGAAAATGATAAAAAAATGGTTGAATTGTTTATTAATAGTATAAGTAAAAGACTTAGTATCTTAAGAGAAAAAATTTCAAATCAAAATATCACCCATTAATCAAATACATAATTCAATATCTTTTTCTTTTTTTGATTCTTTGTTTTTCTTTTTTTTTAATTTATCCCTTTGTGTTTGTTGAGTTACTTAAAAAAACAACATTTAAAACATTTAAAACATTTAAAACATTTTAAAAAAAAAAAAAATTTAAAAAAACATTTTACAATAATTCATTATTATTATAATATATTATTTACGCACTTTATTTTAATTTAATTTTTATATTCATATATATATATATATATATATACAAATACGCTTGCATTTTATTCTTATTAATTTATTTCATCGGTTTAATTTAACAATTCGGTTTATTATTGTTATTTTGGTTTTATTGCATTTAATTTTTTTCATTCATTCATTCATTCATTTATTTATATACTTAAAGGGATTTTTATTTTTAATTTAATTTACATATATTATTTCACTTTTTTTTTTCGTTTAATTTATAAATGTAAATAAATATATTCATTAATAATAAAATACATAAATCTTAAGAGTACACGTATATATGAATTGATAATAATAATAATAATTAAAATTAATTTTAATTATTATTTACTTTTTTCTTTAATTTTTCATTTAATTTTTTCATTTTTTTATCATTTTTAATTTTATTACGAAGTTTACCACGTAAATTTTTTTTATTTTTATTTGATTTTTTATCCCCAGTTTGTTTATTATCATTTAATTTATTAATTTTTCTTAAATTTGAATCTAATTTTGCATCTTCAAAATAACTTATTGGATAATCTAAATTGAAAACTTTAAAAAATCTATTTGTACATGAAAATTTATGCCATGTAAAATCATCTTTTGGATCACAATTACAATTTAAATATTCACGTAATTGTTTATTCTTAGGACAAGATAAATTTGGTTCATGATAATATGAAATGGAATCGAAAAATTGTAATTCATCAATTGATAATAAATGTGATGTTGCTATTGTATGTATTGGTGCATCACCCCATCTTTCATAAAAAAAATTATTTGTTGAATCTAAATAATTAAAATAATCATTATATGCTTTTGATCTGAAAAATTCTAAACTACCAATTTCAAAATTTGACCAATAATGACATAAATTATAATCATTATTTTCATCATATGTAATTTCATTATTTTTTTCATTATTTAAAATAAATTTTAAAGTATTTTCTGATTTAATTAAATTTTTATTTTCATTGAAAAATTTTTTTGAATGATCCCATAATGTTTCAATTGTCTTTTTATCTTCATACATAGTCATAACAAATCCATATTTTTTATCATTTTCAATCATTATTTTAAATGGATCATCTTCAAATGGTATATCACAATTAAATTTAACATTTGGTTCTACTCTCCAATAATATTTATAATCTTTTAATGCATTTAATTTATAAAAAAAACCAGAATTGAATCTACACATAAATCTATAACTTAATAAATTTGCATACATTATTCTTAATTTTGATAATTTTTTAAAACTTGATTTCATTTTAGAATAATTTATTGATGCCGGTAATGACCAATATTTATTTGGTATTTTAACAAAAATTGCACGTCCACTTACTGTATCACTTATTTTATCTTTAAACTCTTTTGTAAATGGTTTTTCATTCATAAATATCCAATCATAATTAAAATTTAAATTATATCTATCTTCTAATGAATCAATTGAATCAATCATACCTTCTAACTCTTCATTTCTGACTAATGATATTAAAACTCCATTTTGTCTTTCTGCAATTGAACCATCAATTAAATCATCATTATAAATTTCAATAATTTCATAATCAATATAATTTAAAATTAATGTTTTAATTTTTATTGTATATTCAAAAATATTTAAATGACAAAAAAAGATTAAGAAAAAAATATTTAATATAAATATTACATTTAAAATTAATAAAAAAAATTTAAATATTTTAGAAAATTTTCTTTTGCTTAAACTATTAATATTAATTTTGAAAAAATTAAACATATTTGAAGATTCTGAAACTTTTGGTTTCAAATATTTCAACATTGTATATTTATATTGATATACAAAAGTTTAAAATCATTCAATTAAAATAAATTTAATCATATAAACAAGATGAAATTAGTAATTTTTTTTATAGATTGGAAATTAAATAAAATTGGAAAGATGAATGAATACAAGGAATACACGGAGTATCTATCTACTCATCAGGTAATTTCTCTCATATTTGATTCAATCAAGCAATACAGGACATCAAATCTGATTTCGTGTTCTTGTTCTAGTACATAATACAATATAAGAATACAATAGGAATTGTAAACTTGCAATTGTTTGAGTGTTAGGTTAATATTACCGATAATGAGCCATAATTGAGAATTTCCTAAAAATAACGAGCGCATTTGACAGTGAGACTCCACCACAGAATAAGAATCATCAGATAAAGGGGATGCCGCTTTAGCCAGAGAGTGAGTGAGTGTACTACCACTAGAGAGTGAACGGTTTGGGGGTACTGCCACCATACCCCAATACACAGTACACGAAATCATCCCCCACACAATAACGATTCCTCACGCGCACTTAGAATACTAAGAATACCGTATATGGCATACCCAATTGACATCATTTTTTTAATGTCTGTGGGGTCACTCTGTAACTGTATTTGTGATTTACAGACACTTGCACGACTATGATAAACAGAATTTAAGCTGAGATAGAAAATGTCTTATTTTCCTGTGTGTTTGCTGTTGATTTAGCAATGAAAAGATACACCGATCAGCACTCAAGAGAGACACAAAGAGATTAAATGTTGGATATAACAAGAATTGCCAGTAGTAAAAAACGAGGCGAAACACCTGTTTATATATTTTCCAGTGAGGGATTAAACTTAGCTTATTGACACTGGTAATTAAACTATTTTTTTAATACAACAACGACAGTTTTGTGAATTCCTTAGTTTAGATTTCTAACAAGGAATTTTGGCTTTCTTTTGTTTCATCTCTTTTGCCTTGTTTAATCTTCTTAGTTTAATTAGAGGGAGTAAAATGGACCAAAATGTGGTGCAAGGATGCATATGTTTAGCAAAAGTAAGGTGCACGGATGCAATATCGGGTATTTGGCCATTTCCGCATTAGGCAATTCGACAACAACTGCACACAACCCTGGCTGTTTCTCTTTGATAGAATTCCTAACTTTCCTTGAACTGAACCTGGCAACCTGCAACCACCTTTGAGCTATCTCTATATGTAGATAATTTATTCATCGTGAAGATCAAGACTATCAGATTCCCTGTAACTGTGATGATGTGCAACAGCCAGCACATAAAACAGGCAAATGAGAGGGAAATTTTGGAAAAAGGAAAACCAAAGAGCACCGCTATATCAAAGTGGAGCATTGTCAAGTAATAATCCAATCACTATTCCGTTTTAGGAAAGATGCAAACAGGGCGAGCAACAAGTGATCTCTTGTTCCTTTGTTAAAATTGTTCGTCCTTTGTTCTATCCTTGTTCTGTCCTTGTTCACTCTTTGTCACTTTCACTGATTCTTCTGCTGTTTCTCTTGTTGTAGTGTTGTTTAACTGGCAGCGACAACAGCTGGTCTCTCTTCATTTGCCCAATCAGGAAATTAAGGAACAGAGAGCCATAGAGACACACAAGACTAGACCAAAAGACTTATAAACGTGACCCGCTTCTCATGCCAGAATTTTTTCTTCAACAATGTACTCTGACATTCAAATCATAGGACTATTAGTATTGTAATAGGAAATTAGAGATGATAGAAGATAGTGGTATTGAACTTAAACTTTGTTTATATCTGGAAAACTGTTGGAAATATTGTCCTCTAGTCTCGTTATTACAATAAACTACTATTAACTGAGTCTTTGAATTCCCTTGTCAAATTGTTATTCTTTTCTTACCTTCAGTACTCCCATTAGTATACCCCCCTGTATCATTGATTCTTCTTCCTTTGTCTAATAGTATACCCATAACCGACTCCTTTAACGTTTATCCCTTATTCCAAACTTTAGCGTTTAGCCTTCACTGCTTTGTACGTTGCGTTAACTACTTTCTACAAGACCAAAATTTTATACAACTTCTACTAAACTTTGACAGTAAAACAAGTTTTTGCTAACAAGGATCTTCAAATAGAAACAGTTATTTTGCCTTTCTCCTAACAAATAGCTAACAAGAACAAAGATTTATAAAAACACAACTCATTTCATACATATTTTAATAAAAAGAAAAAGAAAGATTAGAAAAACCAAATTTTTGAATTACTCAAATAGACATAAAAGAAATAAAATTTCCATTGAAGAAATGTTGAAGACGACCAACTACATTCTCTTGTCGTTTTTAATATTCTTGTTGCACTCAGCAACTATTGCGTTTGCTTCAAGCAGCAGTGACTCTATAAGCTTAAGTTCATGGGGTGATACCATATATAATTACAATAATGGTACTGTATTTGTTCATATTAACCAAAGCTTACTTCAATTTGAATTTAATGGTAAATATACTACAAATGATAAAATTGAGAGTGATAATATAATAAAAGTTAATAACGAAAATTCAAAAATTGTAATTACAAATAATATTATTTATTCAATTTATCCAAATGATGATAATTATATAAATTTATCATTTTTTAATAATACTTCAAATGATTGGCAATCAATTAGTTTGAAAAATTCTACTGTTGATTTCTACGATTATTCAACTTATTTAACAACTTTAGATGAAATTGATTCAATCTATATATATGGTGGATTAAATTCAGATGAAGATACTTCAACAAGATTGTTGAAATTAGATTTAACAAGTAATTCAATCACTGAAATTCAAACTTCAATTTCTCCATCTGGATTTTTTGCTGCTTCAAATATTTTAATAAATTATAACACTCAATTAGTTATTGGTGGTGAAGCAAGTCAAGGTTGGGTAAGTTTAAAACAATCTGCGTTATGGCAATACGATTCTTGGAGTTTCAAAACTGTTAATATAAATCAACAAGAATTCATGAGTGCAAGATTAAATCCATTATTATTACCTGTCTTTAAAAAAGATTCTTTTTCAAAAGAAATTCAAGCTAAGAATTTAACTGATTTTACACTAAAATCAGTCTTCATGATTGGAGGTGAAATGACAGATTATGAAACATATAGTGCTCCTAAATTTTCAAGTTTAGATTTATCAGATTCATCAAATTGGAATTGGAATTCTTTAGATACAGGAGTGGCATTAAGTAATTCTGAAACAAACAATGCAATTAACCAACCAATTGATTTAGATGAAATTGAAGGTGCATTAATGATTTATGATACTTTTGTAATCATCACCGATTCATCAAATTCAACAACTGATAAAAGAGATACAATTAATTCAGAAACTAAAAATTTTTACATTAGATTATATAATTCTACAAGTTTCCAAAGTTTAGATTCAATTGATTATACATATCTAAATGATAGTACGACAAGTACAAAAAATAATAAGAGTATAATTATAGCTATTTCAGTTATAATTCCAATTTTATTTTTGATTATTGTTGCTATATTAGTTTTATTATTATTTAGAAAATACAAGAGATTACAAGAGGAAAAAGAAAAAGAACGAGAATTGAAAAATGTATTGGAATTTTATAAAGGTGATAATTATCATGATAATCCAAATAACAATAGTAATAGTAATATCAATCATAATGGTAATTATTACTATGATAATGAATATGCCAATAATAATAATAATAATAATGAAGGAGGATTTAATAACCGTAATTCATTTAATGAAAAATCAAATTATTATAATTATAACGATGCTTCATCAAATTCTGATATCAATGGAATAAACTATACTAAAGGTCATACAAATTCACCATCAATGGGTTATAATTATTTTGGAGATGATGTAAGAATTAACAATTATGATGATGGTGATAATTTATCAATTAATTCATGGAGACGTAAACGTGAAATTTATGAAAAAAATAATAACAAGAGAGGATTTTTCCATATTCCGTTAGTTTCTAAAACTGGATCTGAATATAATGAAAATGTAATGAATAATCATGATAATGTCAATTCTGGTTCTAAAGATTTAGAGAAAAATGATTCTTTATTAAATAGACCTCATAATAATAATAATAAATCTATTAATATTGTATCAGAAAGCAATAACAATAACAATAACATAAATACTGGAAGTTCATTGAACCCAATAACTTTTTTGAAAAGATCTCTTTCTACAATGTCACAAACTGCTTTAGGAAGAGGAAGATCATTGAAGACATTTATTACATCTACAAATTCAGATTTTGATTCTCAAGGAGGCCAAATAAATATGCAATCTCCATCAACTGTTGCTCCTTATAACAATATGTATAATAATAACAATTCAGATAGATCAACTCTTTATTTAATTCCAGAAGATTCATCTATAAAACACAAATTATCATCTGATTCATCTGATGTTCGTTCTTTTTACTCTAGTTCTACTGCTTATGATACAGAAATTTCAAACAATACACGTAATAGTCCAATATTGAATAGCAAAAAATCATATCATCAACAACATCATCATCATAAGATTGATAGTATAATAAAATCATCAACTATCAATCCAAATCCATTTAATATAACCAATGAAGTTGCAGCAAATTTCAATAAAACTAATAATTACAATAACAACAATAATAATAACAATAGAAATTATAATAGAAATTCTAAAAATAGAGATAATGATATAATAGATTTTGATGATGATTTTTTGAATCCAAATCTTGATGTTCAAGTTCTTGTTAGTTCTAAAAGAAGATCTAAATTAAGAATTGCCAATCCTGATCCATTCAATACAGATTTTGAAAATGAATTAGTTAAGATAAATGATGATAATGAAGATATTGATAAGACATTTAATTCTATAGATATCAAGACAATTCCAGAAGCTAGTACACCAAAGAAAGAAGTGAATAGTAATATTTCTGTTTCTAATGTTTCATCACCTACAAAGACACCAATAGGATCCAGAATAATATCAGAAGATATTGTTGATCAATATCCACATCATGATTCAGATTTAGAAGAATTTAGTTTTATTGCAGATACTAAAATTAGTAGAAAGACAAATAACAAGTCAACAAATATTCAAAGTCCTAGTAAATTGAAGAATATTAGAAAAAGAGTTCCATCTGAAGAACAAAACGAAGATATAGATGAAGATTAATCTTCGTCTTTAAGAATGTAATTTCTACTTTCTTTTTTAACTCTTTATTTTTCTGCTTTTTGTATATTTATATAATTTTTTAATCAATAAAACAAACGAACGATATAATTTATAATTTATTGTAGTATATTGTAGTATATTATAGTATATTATTTACATTAATTAAAGTATATAAAATATTATTAGATTTTTAAGTTAATTCTAATTGTTTTTTTAATTAACTAAATCAAAAGTTGATTCTCTTGATTTTTGAATGAGGAAAGCATCAGCGATAACTAAAGCAGCCATGGCTTCAACAATAGGAATAGCTCTTGGAACAACGTTAGGATCATGTCTACCTCTAGCTTTTAAAGTACCTTCTTCACCTTCATAACTTGTAGTTTCTTGAGCTTGAGAAATTGTAGCAGGTGGTTTAAAAGCAACTGAAAAATAAATATTTTCACCATTTGAGATACCACCTTGAATACCACCACTAAAATTAGTACTTGTACCTAATCTACCTGTTTCTTTATCTTTTACTACAAAAGGATCATTATGTTTTGAACCATTCATTGTAGCACCTTCGAAACCTGAACCTATTTCAAAACCTTTAGTAGCAGGTATAGATAACATAGCATGAGCTAATAATGCTTCTAATTTATCAAAACAAGGTTCACCTAAACCAATTGGAGAGTTTCTAATTACACAAGTGACAACACCACCTACTGAATCTTGAGAGTGTTTTGCGTTTTCAACTAATTTAGTCATTTCTTCAGCTTTATCAGCAACTGGACATCTAATTGGTCCACAATCATCAACTTGATCTCTAGTTATAGTATTTAATAAATTAATAAATGATTCATTTTTAGTCGAACGATCAATGGAAACTTCACCAACACCAGAGACAAAAGCAACGATTTCAACGTTATTAATTTGTTTTAAAAATTTTTCAGCAATTGCACCAGCAGCGACTCTTCCAATAGTTTCTCTAGCAGAAGATCTACCACCACCTGAAGAAGCCTTTGTATGATATTTTGAAAGATAAGTATAATCAGCATGGGAAGGTCTTGGATAAACATCAGTTTCAGAGTAATCTTTTGGTCTTTGATCTTCATTTCTAACAACCATACCGATTGGAGTACCTAAAGTTTTACCGAATTCAGTACCTGATTGAATTTCAACTCTATCTTTTTCATTTCTTGGTGTTGATAATTTAGATTGACCTGGTCTTCTTCTAGTTAATTGTGGTTGAATATCTTCTTCAGTTAAAGATAAATTTGGAGGAACACCATCAACGATACAACCAACACTTTTACAATGTGATTCACCGTATGTAGTAACACGGAAAACTCTACCAAATGATGACATTATTTTTTTATTTAAATTTTAGTTTAAAAAAAAAAGAAATAAATGAAATTTTTATATAAATTGTAATATATTCTATAATACAGGTATTTTTTAATATATAAATACAGAAAGGATGAGTAATAAAGGAAATACGATATGTTAAGAGTGATGTAAGACTGTTTGTGGATATATCTTCCAGTCAAGCCATCGCTACAATACCTATCAAACAATTAATTCTGAATCAACTACAACCTAAAGAATGATGCATATGATTAGATGAAGCATCAAAGAATACATCCTTTCACATCAGACAATGAAAGTTCGGTGGAGAAGTGAAGATGTCAGCAGAGGAAAAAGGGGAGCAGGATGGGATGCCCCGCCACTTCCCGGGACAGCACTGTGGCGTGGCTGTTCGGGAATTCGGCCGGCATTTGTGGCAGGGTGTGCTGTGATCCGGTTTTGTTCCTGTTCCGGAGAAGATTTTAACTGCATTTTACCTGAAGCTCTAGCTGAAGCTCTAGCTGAAGCTCTAGCTGGAGTTCAGTTCATTTGGAGAAGCGAATTTTGAAATTTGTGAGTCACTGAAATTTTTGGCTTGTTTTATTTTGGTGGGTGCACTACTTCTTGATAATGGTGCAGGGGTGCGTTTATTTTCTATCCATCACGTGCCTGTTCTGTTATTGCGGGTTATGAGATGTGGCCGGTGAATTGCCGTTTTGACAGTTGTGGCTGGTGCTGGATGTGGCTAGTTTCTGGTCAAGTCTGTCGTGTGATTCTTTGCGTGCCGGCCAGCCAAGCGACAGCCAGTCAGATCTGTCAGTCCCGTGGACTGTGCGGGGAGAATAGAACCAGCTAGCCATCTCTGCAGCCGCCATCGCTGGCCAGTGGGATTTCTTGCCGGTTCAAAACTATGCCAGCCGCTTCTTTCTTCCTTGGGAACTTCGCTTAAAAAAATCTTGTTTGATTCCTGTCTTGTTTGGTTCTTGTCAAAACAGTCGATTCGCCACTTCACCTTCCCCACTCCTTCTTCCGTTACCCTGTTTGGTGCAACAAATTGTAGCCTAATTTTCTCTTGACTCATCAGCACGTTTTAGATCTCATAATAAACCAATAAAATGAGTCAATCCATCGCTTATACACTACCCCCACTACATACATCACTTCACTTAAATCCTGATCTCTAACCTACCCTCGCTATCCTTACTTAAGGCCTTTCCCAATTAGGCAATTAGACCCCACAGTATACTGTTATCACTACTATTATTTAAAGTATTTGGTTAAATTTCGCAACCGATTCGCTTAAAAAATGCATTGACACTTTCGCTTAACATAATGTAATGCTTAAATTTGTTCAATAATAGTCCAAATAGTTAATATAAATCAATTCATACTACTACAAACTACTTTATATACTACACTTTTATTCCTATATAAATATATTTTAGATTCCATATAAAATAGGATAAAATAAAATAGGATATTAATCAATTTCAAATGTACATTTACTCACACATCAACTCATTAAATACATAAATAAATAAATTAATAAAATGACGGTTGCAATGGATATTCAATGGGAATATCTACCAATATCACTAAGAATTATAAATTCTTCAACAAAAAATAAATTATTTGGATTTTCAGGTGTTTATTTAGTTTCAAAAATTCATAAATTAGAATATATTATAACTTTAACAAATTTATCAAATGAATTCAAAGATTATAAATTTATAGAAAGTTATTTAACTTGTAAAGATTTAATTAATACTTCAAATAAAGATGAAACTATTAATTGGTTTAAATGTAAAATTACAAGTTTTATAGAAGTTAAAAATAATGAAAATCCGTTGATTAATTTTTTAAATAAAGAAGGTTTAAACTCAAATTTTGAATTCACATCTACAAATAATAGCAGTAATAATACCAACAATACAGATACAAATAATTTGACAACTTCAATATTAATTTTAAAACCAATTAACCCAATATTAACAAAATTAATATCTATAAATGCAAATTTTAAAAAATTTAATTTTGTTAACAAATATAATAGTCATAATAATGATGCTGCTATAACAGGTAAATTACCAATACCAATAGAATTAGAAAGTTGCCCATTTGGTTTATCAACAGTAACAATATTCAGTGGTTTTAAAATGTTTGGTTTCATAAATTATAAAGATTCAAATGATGAATTATACTTATCAGATACAAAATACTTGGATAATATGATTGGTGGATTAGCAAACTTAAATAAATACGATCATCATCATCAATACCATCGTCAACAAAATCAGCATTTACTTAATAACCATCCTCATGTTTCAAATCCTGAAACAACAGATTCTTTAGGTTTGATTTATGGTTGCTTGAAAAAATCAAATGGTCAAGGTGAGTTAATGGTGATTTTAAGTTGGAAATTTATATTAAATAGATTAAATCCAATATTAAGTAGTGAAATATCACATAAATTAAATACAAATCATTTAGATATTCAATCAATTAATGCACAATACAATAATAATAATAATATTCCTACATCTCTTATAGCCAATAAAGCTATTTCTTACATTGAAAATAATTCTAATAACAATCTTAGTGATATAAATACTCATCATCATACAAGTGATTCAATAGTTGGTATATCGGTAACTAATAAAAATGGGTTAAAATTTTGGGGGTCAGGTGTAATATTGTCAAACAATATGATATTGACAAATAAGCATGTTATTTTTGAAAAAATAGAATCAAATGAAGTACCTGAAAAGATTGAAATTTGGTTAAATAATGGTGAAAATAAATTAATTTTATTAAATAATGAAATTAAATTGAATGGAAATATTTTTTTACCATTTAATAATTATAAAATATTTGATTTATGTTTTATTAAAATTTCTTTTAAAAATTTAATTAATTTTAAAATTAAAAATTCAGTTAATTTATTTAAACAACTTGAAGAACAAAATAATAATAATAATAATAATAATAATAATAATAATAATAATAATAATAATAATCTTAATTTTGAAGTTGGTGATTTGACTAAATCATTAGGTTTTGGGTTATTCTTTAATCCTTTTGATAATAATGATAGTGACGATAATGAATTAAAGAATGAAATTATTAGTTTAAGAAGTACAAATGCTTGTGGGAATAATAATGGTAATGATAGTGGTACTAATAATAATGATAATAATACAACCATAGCAAACTATATGATTGGAAGTTTTTTCCGAAGAGCAAATGAGAGCTTGGAAAGAAGCAGAAATGGAAATAGCGATGGTACAATTTCAGGTACAAATACAAGTACAAATTCAAATGCAAAATCACTAACTCCTTTAGAGTCAATAGGATACATATCGAAAATTGTGAATTTAAACAATTTGAATTCAATGATTATATCATCTTCTTCTTGCTGGAGTGGATCTTCAGGTGGTGGTGTCTTTTACTATAAGAATATTATTAATGAAAAAGGTGAAATGGAATTAAAAGAATTATTTTTAGGTATTATGGTAAGTAATGGTAGATTAAACAATGGAGAGACATTAAATAATTTGAACTTGATTATCCCAATAGATGTAATTTTACTAGGTTTAAAAGAAATATCTAATATTATAAATGGAGAAGAAATAATTGATTATAATAATGAAATTTTGAAAAATATAGATTATTTGAATTCTAATGATGATGGTAATATTGAATTTTCAAGTACTCAAGTTAAAAGATTTAAATCTTTATGGAGTTTAAGAGAAGTTTATACAGATGTATTTACTCAAAGTTCAAAATTATAAGTATACTTATACTTTTTTATATATATATATATATATATATATATTTATCTAAAAATAAATTATTTTAATTTCTACATATTTATTCGTTGTATTTTAACTTTTCGTCATCATCAGCGCTCTTATAGATATTACCTTCAATTTTATCTTCATAGTCGATCGTACTTGCGTCACTTTCTGCTTCCTCTTCTTCTGCTGCTTCCTCTTCTTCTTGCTCTTCCTCCTTATCTTTCCCTTCCTCTTTCCCCTCCTCTTTTTCATCTTCATACTCACTGTCTTTATTTTCATCATGGATATCCCCATTTTCTTTTGAGTAATTGAAGATTTCTATAAATGAACAGTAAAAATTATCTAAATCATCTAAATCTTTAACTGCGCTTGGTTTTAAAGTTAAAATTAATTTTCTAAAACTTTTAGATTTGATTGTCTTTATAGGTAATTTATTCTCTGTTAAAAATGTAATTATATCTCTTTGAAATTTCAAACTTGAATAATTATCATTATCTTTAGTGTTATTATTATTATCATTTTCAATACCAGAAATCTTTGATTTTTTAGTATTATTTCTAGTAACTGAATTATCTAAATTTCTTTTCGATTTAACAATCTTGCCATGATTATTAACAATTGCCTTATTTTCTACTGTTTGATGAAGTGAGCCTTTAATATCTAATTCATTTTCAGATAATTCAGTGACAGAGTCATCATTTATCATTGTTATATTATTTGAAATAGAAGTATGATTAATTGTACTTCTTGTAATTTTATGTATTTTCAAATGTTCAATTAATTTCTTTGGTGAAGATTTATCGTTTGGTAATCTAATTATTAATTTATTACATTTTTTACAAGTTGCCTTATTTGTATCTGATTGATCTTGAATGAACCAATTCCATACCCAAGATTTTTTTTTTGCTCCAAATTTAGCTCCTGGTTTATTAGTTCTTCTGGCCCTTGTTACTTTATTCTGAGTCTTAGTTTGCTGTTGTTGCTGTTGCTGTTGCTGGTGTTGCTGTTGCTGGTGTTGCTGTTGCTGGTGTTGCTGTTGCTGGTGTTGCTGTTGCTGGTGTTGCTGTTGTTGTTGCTGATTTTGGTGGTGCTGTTGGTGTTGATTTTGGTTCTCGTCATGCGGAGCTGTGTATGGTGAATCTGGTGTTGAGCTATGTGTCAATTGTGTGTCTATTATTTGATGAGCTGGAGAATGAGTTGAACTTCTGTATAAAATAGGGAAACTATCAGGTTGTGTATTATTCATATTATTCATAGAAAATTGATTCTGTGAGTGTTGTTGATGTAGTGGCATTGAAATTGAATTATTAGAATGTAGAATATGTTGACGAGAGATATTTGAAACTGAATTTTCTGTATTTACATTATGATGTTGTTGTTGTTGTTTCTGTGGATTGAGAGTATGATGTGAATTTGTCGTATATGAATTAACTTGATTTATGAACTGTATATTTTTTTGACTTGAATTTTGAATACCAATATTATCTTGATTACCCGTATTGTTATTATTATTATTGTTATTGTTATTATTGTTACCGTAGGGTTTATTGTTTTGGTTTCTTGAAGTGTTCAATAAATTTAAAGAAGTTTGTGAATTCGAAAGTGAATTTGATAATCGTGATTGTGTTGTTGTTAAATTTGTCTGATTATAATCGTTATAATCAAAAGATGATTTTCTTAGTCTTATATTCTCGGAGTGATCTAAATGCTGATGATTAGAACTATGATGAATAGAGCTGTTATTTGGACTGGTGTGAGTTTGCTGCTGCTGCTGCTGCTGTTGGTGCTGTCGTTGGTGCTGTATCTGTTGCTGTATCTGTTGCTGATGAATAATATTATGTCCACGCGGACTATGATCATCATCTAATTCTATTGCTTCGTCATCATCTTCATCTTCTTCTTCATGGTGATCTATACTTTCAACATCAACATCATTATCACGTGTAATTTCAATCGAATTTGAATTTTTATGATGAAGTGAGTGTAAATCTTTTGGTGTGTTATTTAAGTAACTATCATTGATGTTATTGTTTTTATTGTTATTGCTATTGCTTTCAATATTACTATTACTATTATAATTATTCATATTTTTTAAAATTTATTTAATTATATTAACGATTATTATTTTGCTTTTGCTTTTCTTTTCTTTTTTAATTATAAAATTTCATTATTAATGAATATGAAAGGGCAGATTATATGAATTCATAATTTTAAATATTATAATTTTATAAAATTTAATTAAGTTAATATTACTTATTACATTAAAAGAATTTTACAAATATATAAATAAATAAAGAAGATTTTAAATCATATATATATATATTATATATATGGGGGTATAAGAATATTGAAATATCAGTTATTTTTAAAAAGTCCGCGAGTTAAAATCCGAATAATTTTATATAACAATGAAATATTACAATTAATTATATAAGCGCATTATATATTCATTGTCTTTTTTCTCAAATAATGATTCAGTTAGTTTGTTAGTTAAGTATGTAGATAGATAGATAGATAGATAGATAGATAAATATAGTAAGTTAATTAATTAGAATAAATTTGAGAAAATATAGATAGGGCAAGTTTTCTACATGTTAATAATAAAGGTGATAGAAAAAATGAAAAAAAAAGTCTGGGGAGATTTAAATAAATAAATAGAGATTACCTAAAAGGGTAAAGTGTGATGGTATTAAAGTGAAAAGAAATAAAACTAACCATTTGAACATGTGGCATTTATAATTTAGGCAATTGACGAATAGTAAGAGTTAGATAACTTTAAGATTGTGAATGATAGAATAATACCATAATACCATAATATGTAGATATGACGATATTGCAGGTAAAATAAAACAATTGGAATGCAAAAAAAAGAGGACAAAAAAGGAATATAGAGACAAAGTTGAAGTCAAATGACTTCTTGATACAGGCGAGATAAAAAAAAAAATGAAAAAAAAGACAAAACGAAACGAAAATACGGAGAAAAAGAGATTAATTCAACGATCGATATAGATTGGATCAACGGGTAAAAGTTGCCCTGCTGAAATAATATTTGAACGAGATCCAAAGACAGATATCCAAAGATGGATATAAGCCGATGGAGACAAAAATAGTTGCATATAGTCAGTATATCATATTGCAGAAGAATGAAAGGAAAGGAAAGGAAATGGAAGTAGGCTGAAATATTTGAAATAGGAGTGGCATCAAAAGCCGACCAAAGACCGTTTAGGCAATACCCGAAGCGGGTTCCCAACTGCCGTATTCCAGCTTTCCCGCAGCTGCTTGGCCCGTTGCTTGGCCCGTTATTTGGCCGTTGTTTTAGCAGGTTTTCTGTGGCTTTTCTTAGGTTTCGGCAGGACTTTTTGTGTGTGCGGCTTGGCTGGAATAGAACTCTGGGCATGTGATTCAAAAACTATTATTTATTATCTTACATCCGTACACCTATTCTGATGCCCGGTGCTTGTTTTGCGCCATCTTCTCTTCTCTCCTCTTCTCTTCTCTTCTCTTCTCTTCTCTTATCTTTTGTGTGAAGTGTTTGTATAGAAGAGTGGAGTGGATCAGTGAGAGAGAGAGAAGGGTGAGATACAGAATCTTTTTCCCTACTGGAAGTAGTAGTGCTTGAGTCTGTGAAAATTCCAAATTTTTACCGTGTTACTTTATTGTATTGCAGCAGTTGTGGTTGTGGGGATATTGGCTATAGTTGTATAACCTGGGTAGTTGCTGCTGCTGTGGATTTCGTCAAGCGGATCAGAGTGCGGCGCTTAGCGTGGAGCCCGCCAGCGCTACTTGCTACTTTCCGGGCCAGCGCAGGAGATGAAAAGCTTTCACTGGTGCCCTGTGCACCCGTGCACCAGATGCTCAAAAGACGCTCTGCAGGCCAGCTGATCCAGTGTTTGTGTTTTTCCTGTTCTGGAAATACTCTGTGCACTCGCCACTCAAAACACAGGCCATACAGGCCATACAGGCCACACAGAGCACGCGGATCACCAGCCAAATACTCTACCTCACGGCCCACCACAGCCACATACCACAGTCACCCCACCGGCCGCCACCGGCCGGTACCCGCTCGCCTACCGAAAACTACCCCCCACAGCCATTACGTAACCACTCTTACGTAAGCAGCGACTATGCAGCAAAACCCAAAACAAAGTAAAAAACAAAAGAAACAAAACAAAGAAACAAACAAAGAAAACAATAGAAGCAAAAGAGCCTTTTACTGTTAAGGAAAACACCGTTTAAAATGTAAACAAATAACAAAAAAAGTTGTTTACATTTTAGCAAACTCCAAGATTTCCCTGTCTTTTGGCTTTTTTCTTTTCCTCTTCCCTGTTTACTCTGAGTCTTTCTTCCTTTGCTGTTGTTGTTGTTGTTGTTGTTGTTGTTGTTGTTGTTGTTGTTGTTGTTGTTGTTGTTGTTGTTGTTGTTGTTGCTCAATCTGTTGCTGTTCAATCTGCTGCTGTTGCTGTTTCTCTTCCGGTGCACCAATCAACACGGTGCGCATCCGTCTCTACTGGATCCGTCTTAGTCGCTCCCTCTGAAACCTCCCAACCTCCAAAACTCCATCTACATCTCTATGTACCACACTTCAACCGCCCACAGACAAACCTGTAAACCTCCATCACTCGCCGCATCTTCTTCAACTCTTAGGATCAACCCTTTCTCCGTTCTCTTTCATCTTCCTTCTGTCGACCCTTTCCCTTCTTTTACTGCGCAATGGACATTGCCAATGACCATTGCACCTGCTTGTTTGACACATATTGTACACCATCAAATGTCTTATTGACTATCACAATGATTATCCGATCAATATGTTGTTTGTCTGTTTGTCTGTTTGTCTGTTTGTTTGTTTGTTTATTACTTTCTTTATTTTTAATTTTATATATATATTTATTCATATATATAAATTATACATTCAATTGTTATATATCATATATTTCATAGTATAATATAACATAATATAATACATTATAATATCATTTCATATCATATAATTTAATATTATTAAAAATGAGTTTAGCTAAAAAGACAAAGACAGATCTATTAAATATAGCAGATAGTTTAAATTTAACAGTTGATAAATCAGGTTTTAAAAAAGATGTTTTAGATTCTGTTACTAATCATTTTATTGATAATTATGATTTATATTCAGATCCAAATAATGAATTTCATAAATATGCTCATTACTATAAATTTGGTTCAAGCTCTCCAATGAAATCAAATAAAAAATCTTCAACTCCAACTCCTTCAACTCCTCTTAAATCTCAAATTAAATTCGATGAAACAGTCATTGAACCAGAAGAAGAAACTATAACTGAAACTACTGAAGAAACTGAATCTAAAACAACTGCCGCTGAAGAAGAAACTCCAACTCTCACTGAAGAAACTGAAACTGATATCTCTAAATTAAATGGTAGCCCAGCTTACTTATTCTTCAAAAAATTATTTACAAAATCAACTTGTAATTGTGATGATGAAGAAGGTGAAGGATCTTGTAAATCTGTTTGTTTCCTCTCTTCAGCTGCTTCTTGTTGTTGTTGTTGTGGTTCATCTTCAATTTGTGAATCAATCTCTGATTTCTTTTACGAAAAAAATTTTCAATTACGTCTTTATTTAAGTCATCCTTTTGTTTTAACTTATATCATTTGTTTCATTGAATATTTATTCATTTTCTCAAATTATTTTGATATCGTCTCAATAAAAGATGCTTCTTTCATTCCATCAATCTTAAAAGAAAAATTATCTTCATCTGTATTATCATTTGAAATCCCAGATGTCTCTATCTTTGCTGATCCACACGTTTCTTATACCATCTCAACTTGGTTATTAGCATCTTTAATTGGTCCTTTCGTTGTCTCTTATTACATCAATTTTGATATCGATGCTGATTTAGTAGATTTCGATCCATTTGTCTTTACTTTAGCTAAATTATTCTTTGATTTAGTATTATTAAAGACAGAAATTACACATAAAGATATTTCTTTAGAATTAAATTATCAATGGTCTTCTTTATTAGATAATAAATTTTCATTATCTTTCTTATTCTTATACGCAAAACATGAATTATTACAATCAACTGTTACTTTAAGATCAATCTTAGGTTCTTGGCCATTAATTGCTGATTTATTCTTATGCGCTATTTCATATTACGCTCAAACAATGTACCCATACGGTTACCCATGGTACTCTGCTGAAAATGATTATGAATGGGATCTTGATTCTGATGATTCTGATGATGAAGATGATGATGAACTTGAAGGTGATGATGATGATGAAATTGAATATCAAGAAGAATTTTAAATATCTTGAATTTTTAAGAACTTCCAGAATAAAAACAAAAAAAATTATCTTCCTTTATTTACTTGTTAAATTTAAAAGATAAATTTTATCAATAAAATATTTCACAAAAATTCAAAAAAAATTAGTAATTGTATTACCACTATTGCTATTATTATGAATTTAGTTAAATTAATTCAAATTAATTCAAATTAATTTTTTAATTTTAAAACTCACTTTTTCTATTTTATTTAACCTTTTTATTTTCTCTTTCTTTATTTTTGTCTTATATGTCTGTCTTTTTAGTGTATTTTATTGTAAACTTATTATTTACGTATATTATCTGATCTATACTTTCTTTTTCTTTTTTTTTACTAAAATTTTTCGTTTTATTTTCCGAAAAGAAAAAAAATGATTTTTTTTTATACTTATTTTTTTATCCTCCTTTACTATTATTATTATTATTCCTTTTTTTTTATAATTAGCCTTTTTTTATATCTTTTATTATTTTTATTTTTTTGTTTTTAATATTTCCTTTTTATTGTCTCCTTTTTTCTTGACTTATTACTTTTATTACTATTTCTACTACTATTACTACTATTATTATTACTATATTATTATTATTATTATATTATTATTCTATATTATATTTATCTAATATTTAATATGATTTAGTTAATTATTTAGTAAAAAAATTTAATTCTTCTTCAATACCATTAACACATATTTTTTCAATTTTTTCCCAAATTTCATCAGAAACTTGTTTAATTGATTTATTATCAACATAAATACTATCCCATTTATCACTATTTTTTAAAATCTCTAAATTTTCAATTTTACCAAATTGTATTCTAACTTTTTCTTGAAATTCTTTAACTTCATATTTTTCATCTCCAAATCCTTCACGATCTTGTAAATTATTTAATTCTTCAAATTTTAAAAAAATTGTCTTATCTGGTTTAATTAAACCTATATCTGAACTCAAACACCAATCAAAATCTAAACCTTTAGCACTAGAATACGCAACACCAGAATAAACATATCTATCTAATAAAACAGTAACACCTTGCTCTAAAAGATTCTTAATTTTATCTATTAATTCCCATCTATTAGCACTGAATAATAAATGAATAGAATAATCATTTAATTTAATAATTTCACCATCTTTATCATCTTCACTAGGTTTAGAAGTTAAATATGAATTGATTATTTTACCAATAATAGTCTCACGTTGTGGGAATTTAAAAAGTTCAATTTTTTTATCTATTGAATTCAATTTTTCAATCAATTGATTCGTCTGTGTTGTCTTTCCGGTTCTGTCTAATCCTTCAATTACAATAAGTGCTCCTCTAGTCATCGTCCTTTTTTTCAGTGCTCTGCTATATATATCTATATATGTATATGAAATCTATCATAAATTATTTGAACAGTCTCCATACATACATATACTCATATTGATATATATCTATATCAAATCACCTTAGAATGTGATGTTTATGTTGTATCCGTATAAAAGACCGGAAACACGTTCTTTAGATACATAAACTACAAACAGTAAACGCGATTGAATAAAATTAATCTGTTAGAATAAAAGCCGCACACTTTCTCTTCAAGTCGGGATCGGTGATTTCAAAAAAAAACTTTTGTCGCACGTTGATCAACGCGGAATTTTTTTTAATTCTTCGCGGCAAAAATTACGAAATCGCAGCGTGAGTCACTCGATGTGATTCACCAGTCCGGTTTCTTCAAATACAATAATTTCACTACAATCACTTTGTTCATTGAAGATTCAAACTCATAAACATTTGATAATTTTAGAAATATTAATTGGAACTGAATAAATGTTGAAAATTAGCCAATTACTCGATCAAATCATGTAAAATTAATAAATTTAATTAATTGAAATCATCTGTGCCAGTGTCGAAATGGTGACCGTCGTTTTTTTTTTTTCTTTTTTTTTTTTTACATATACAAGAAATTTATTAAATTATATAATTATACAAAAAAGAATTGTACGGAAAAAACTATATAAAATATTAATAATTATTATAATTATTAATCCAAATTTCAGGAATGACTATGATGGGGAAAAAAGATAATTATTATTTATTATTTATTTATAACTAAATAAATATAATTATCAGAAAGAAACCCCATGATTTAGTTATATTTTGTTTTATATATTAAATTTGTCTTGTATGATATTTTAATTATTAGTAATTAGGAGCACTATAGTGAATTAGATATGATGTATATTAAACATAATTGTCTCTTTAGATCATGCGATCGTAATATCATGTTAAGAGATCAACCCATGTTTTATAATAACTTTTATATAATCTTAGGTGAGTATGTATTGTATTTATTGTCATAGGTTCTATTGATATTGTTGGATCAGTATTTAATTCAACTAATCCAAATCTTTTTGCATTGATTTGGATAATGCATCCTAAATAATAATTGATTTTACTTATTTGTTGTATATTTAAATTGGTGTTACAGAGCAGATACTCTTTGGTTAATTTAGTTGRAGACATTTTGGTGATGAGTTGCCAAATCTGTTTCGAGATTGGACAATCGAATAAGCAATGTCGTATGCCTGTTGGGCCATCACAAGATAATGAACACATATGACAGTGAGACATTGCTTTYTTGTTTAGAAGTCCCACTTGTAGAAAGTAAAACCATTCTGTATGAAAAGGATATTGTATTCGATATGTGGTTAACCATTTGAAGTATTTTGTCCAGTTTGCATCTGTTTTGTGAATATGTTGCCGCCAGTAAATTTTAGTAAGCAAATTCAAAAGAAGGAAGGTACGTTAGCGTCCCAACACGGTCTGTAAGAGTTTGGACCAGCTTTGGCTAATAAAAGCATCAAGTCAGTCAGCTCTTCGGATAGATTAGAACAGCATCGATAATAGTCAGCTTGACTCGGTGTTCAATCGATAGAAGACCTATTCTAATCATTACCTGAATCTTTAATTTGTGAATCTTTACAACTTTAGATTAAATCAAACAATAAATATATTAATGTAAATAGAAACTGATATATAACTTAACTATAAATAAATATGAACTTATAGTAAAGAACTTCTTCTTCTTCTTAGTTTCTTTCTTCTCATTTCATCTTCTTGTCTATTTCTTTCCTCAACTGGGCGCATCCCCTTTTAACTATCATTAGAAATAGTGATAATTTAATCATCCGGGGAAACAGCCATTTATATATATTAAATTAGACAACTATGAGAACATTTGCATAATGCTGAATTCTATAGTAATTGCAATTTCCTAAATTACTGGGAATTAGAATTGACCTATGCAAATTCGAAATTTAAAACTAATTAAGATATTCAACTAACTGTCATCAGATGTAGACTAGAATTACAATATCTATTGTAAACGTCATTAGAGTCATTTAAGTAAAACAATAACTCTGAGGGGAAGTAACTAACTTGTACGCTTTAGTGACAATAAGCGCTTTTGCTAAATCCATCGGAAACCTGGCGGATGCCGATGAGGTCTGACAACCCTAACTTCATCATTTGACTTGACCGAACGGTCAATCACGTGAAAGCAGATAGTCATCCCTTTGAGACTGGGATAACCACGTGAGACTTTGATCTAACCGGAATGCAAACCCGGATCCTTACACGTTCTGTAAGGTACTGGACCGCCTCGGATTACGGATGCTGCAGCACAGCCTTGAATTTGAAGACATGACTCTGATTCAACTTGACTTGAGTTCATCCGGACTTGGGTTCAACCGAACTTGAGTTCAACCGAACTTGAGTTCAACCGAACTTGAATTCAACCGAACTTGAATTCAACCGAACTTAAGTTCAGCTGGTTCAGTTCAACATGAGTGAAGCTGCAACATGAGTGAAGATGCAATACGAAGGAGTTTCTCAACTTGATGCGAATCAAATTATGATTATGGAAAAGAGTAATTTGAGGAACAGGAGTTGAACCATTCGTTATCTCTACGATCAAGGAAAAGTGGACGTAAGGCATTAGTGAGTATCTTTCGGAACGTATAATTACTGATTCCAAGATAAGAGCACATTTCTGGATTGATCACCTAGAAAGCTATCCGAAAAAGATAACATGTACAACATCGGCATTGCAGAAATACTCCGAAGAAAGATAAGAGAATTATCGATAAATAAAATAAGTGGGATGTTCGAGAGATAGTGTAATGGAACACCCAACGGAAAGTGCAATGTAACTATTGAAAAGAACTTGCATAAGATACACAAAACGAATTAGAGTTGACGAAGGGGTAATTCGAAGAATAACATGCATATGCTTAATTACCTCAAAACAAGAACATATTCCCATATGATTTATGGAAGCAGGAAAGTAAGACTTTGGAAGTAAGCCATCCTAGAAGATCTAGAGAAATCGCTAGAGCAATTAGAAGATAAGAATCTTATGATAACAAATTCTAAAGTATGTAGCCACGAAGGCAAAAATAGAAACTTAAGTATTGTATAATTATAATCTTTAGATAATAAAGAATAACTTATGGGTTTTTATGAAAAGAGGCGGCAACCCTTAAAATACAAAGAGAGAAGAATAGCTATGAATAATTAGTACAAGAGAGAAGAGTTGAATTAGAAGATAATAGATATACAGATTAATATCCGGAATAAAAGAATAATACTAATAAGCGCTAGTCAAATAGAAAAGAAAAGAATAACTAACTAATTAACGAACCCCAATAGAAAAATAGTTTCAATTAATAACCATCATCTGAATCACTCAATTAGGATCTATAGTTCTATATTCACACTCCCACTTCTTACTATCTTATTCAATAACTACTATTCTCAATTGTATTAAGGACTTGACAATACTCTGATCTTTTCCCATCTCAAAAATATTAGTGTATTGTAAATCATAGTATTAGTAACTTCAATTTAAATTATTTATATCTAATTATACTATTAGATCACAAGACATTTCAATTTAGTTAGGAAAACGAGCCCCACTCCTAACACGTTCAGAAACAGCCGTTCTAGTATAGTGGTTAGTACACATCGTTGTGGCCGATGAAACCCTCGTTCGATTCCAGGGAGCGGCAGTTGTTTTTTTTTGCACATTTTTACTTTATATTATTTATTAAAATAAAACTACATGATACAAAATTTAACATTTAAAATGTTATATTTTTTTTTTATTAATTTTAAAATAATATAGATATGTATATTTAAGTGCGAGGGGGTATCAATTAATTAATTAGAAAAGGAAAAGACAAAAAGGAGAAGTAGAAGAAGGGAATGAAGTGAAAGAAAGAAGCTAGAAGTTATTGTTAACACTATTATTGAATTGAAAGAAGCGATTTATTATTGATTAATAATTTTTGGTTTATAATTTTGTATCTGGTAAAATTGATAAATTTTCCATTAGATTTATATTTTCATCTTCAAATTTTAAAATATCTTGTTTATCATTATTTTCATTATTATTTTCATTATTATTTTCATCTTTTTTTAATGAATATTTACTTGATATTTTTCTTAGACTTGAAATTGAATTATCGAATTTAGTTGTTTGTTCACTAAATGTATTAATATCATCAAATAATTCATCTTTGTTTTTGTCTTTTTCATTATTATTATCGTTGATGGTTTTTGCATTAATCTGTGATAAATTTTGATATTTTGGAGATGATGTAATAGGAGATGAAATAGACGAAGTTGAAGCATATAATCCAGAAGTATCTAAAGTTACTGTTTCTTTTATTGAATCTAAAAAAACAGTATTATCAGAATTCAATCTATTTGATCTAGTAAGCTGTTGATGATCAATATTATTATTAATATTATTATTATTTAATTCATTTGAATTATTTAAATCATTAAATTTTTCTAATTTTGAAATAACTTTTGAAAAAACTTTTTCTTCAACGTCATTTGCCCAAAGTGTATCCATATGTTCATAAGTTTCAACACCTAATACTTCAAGAGGACAAGATAAATTTTCTAAAGATTTATCTATATCAACCAATGAATCAGATAAACCATAAATTAAGAAAGTATTTGTTGTTATTGTATTTGTTGGGAATGGAGCTACTCTATGATTTTTTTGGGAGCAAGTATTTGTCAAAGATACTAATCTTGAACCAGCAGCACCACCTTCATCATACATTTGAAATCTTTTACTATTTATTATTTGAAACCAATGAACTACACATTTAACAGAAGCAGGAGAAAACATATGTGGATAACCTACTCTTTTTTGAATTATTGTTTGATTTTTACCATTCCAACCAAATAATAAAACTAAAGAATTATCAACAACTTTTTCATATAAATTTGGACCAAATAATTTTTCCCAAAATGAAACAGAAGGTAATATAGCTCTTTTACCAAATAAATTAAATAATAAATTTGGAGCTGAATTAACAAAAAATTTAGCAATTGGATGATTTAAACCTTTTGGAATCATAGCTGGAGATAAACCAATAAACAATTTTATTTTTTCATTTAAATTTGGAGATAAAGATAATGCAGCTAAAGCTTGAGCTGAACCTTGACTAAAACCAATATAATTTAAATTTTTTTCTTTAGTTGAATTTAAGATATAATCAATAGTATCAGGAATATCAAACATTGCAAATTCATCTAATGAAAAATCCCAAAATTTATAATCTTTTGAAGAATATTTAATATGTTTTCTTGAATATTTATTACCTCTATTATTACCTAACCAAACATCATAACCTAAATCCGTTAATAAAAAGGGTAAACATTTTGAAGTTTTATCACCTAATACAAATAATTCACTATTTGTTAGTAAACCATGATGCATATAAACAACAGGTTTATTAAATTGACGGAGATTAACATTTGAAGCAGTTACTTTTTTAGGTAATATACGATGAATTGATAATAAATAGCCATCTCTTGTTTGTACAACATGTTCATGAACTCTATAACCATGTTGATGAACTATATCAACTATATCAATTGCATTTATAATTTTATTTTGAAGTTCAGAAGTTGAATTATTATTACTATTGCTATTATTAGAATTATTAGAATTATTATTATTCAAATCTTTAATTTCATTATCTACTGAAAAATTAAATGAAGGAGAAGGAGATAATTTTTTAAATGGGAATTTAAAATTTGAAGAAACATTATCTGGTTTATTAAATGTTTGTTCAATAATTGATTCCAACCACATTTCTAATCCAAACCAATGAATTATAACCAATGGAATTTGTAAAAACCAAGTAATACATTCTAATAAAATTGTTACTATAAATGATTTATTTGTTATTAAACTTGTCTTTAACGTCATATTTAATAAAAATATTTATTTAATAATACTATATATATCCTATATATATAATATTCTTAATTGATAAGTTGAAAGTGAAATAAACGAATTTATATAAATATGGTGATTCTATTAAACGCCAATAAATTATTTCATTCAATTGGTATAACGGTAAATTCTGAAAGACGATGAAAATGAAGATATGATAAAACTATTAAGCATTAGAGGTACAAAGGGGATTATTAGTTTGAATTAGTTGTAATTGTAATGTGATTATGTCTAGGGCTGCTGGTTCAGTAATCATATGGTGTTTGAATAATGTTCTGTTTCAGTGATATTGTTATTGGAGTTAGTGTTACACAGAGTTATTGTTAAAGAAGCACCAGCCACGAAAAACTGACAGTCGAGGCTTTCCTCGGTGTTTAGCCAAACTGCCAGCTATTTTACACAGCCGTGTTTAGATCACGTGACATACATCTTTCTAACCCTTTGTAATCGGTACAAACACGTGTAACTTAAATAATTTCATGGTGCACAGGTTATATCGTCAAAAGTTAATTAAAACCCTCAAAGAAAAAATTTTCAATTTTAAAATAATTATTTAAATTATGAAATTTCTCAGTAATAAAATTATTAGTATAAAAAGATACTTAATTCACTATTTAATCCTTTCTTATTTTTTATTATTGGTTTTTTTCTTTTTTTCCCTTTTTTTCTTTTTTCTTTAACGCAAATTCACAGACATACAACAGTAACCGTCAAAGCATCCTTCTGAGGTTGGACCATTTGCGTTCTTGACCCATGAAAATTAGGATATAGGTTATTGACTATTATTTAAATTTTTTTTTTATTTTAAATTTATTTAAATAATTGCTGGAAAGTTTGTACTGGAGAAAGAAATAGCCAATCTTGGGTGCAGTGAATCATTTGAAATTCTTTGTAATTTCTAAGGACCTGCCTTTGTGCATCCGTATGGGGTTGACTGCAAGGATTGACAAGACATTTATAATATATTATGCGATATATGTTTATATATTTATATTTATATTTATATTTATATATATATTTATATATATATATATATTGTATATTGTATATTGTATTTTATTTAATATCATATATGTAATTTTATAAAACAGTAAATATTTGACATATTTGAAATATATGATAATTCATATATTTTCCTATGGAGCCTTTGAACATAATTTGACTGTCTGTAATTACCAATGTCAGCTGCCAATAACTCAAACCTAACAACTTTGGGTTTATCAATAAATGGCTGGTACGCTGAATTGTGAGGTTCTTAAGAATTGTATTGCGGTGTATGGATGTATGGATTTATTAGCCACTACCGGAAAATGGGATCATCACGTGCCCAGCGGTAAATTCTCCGTATTTTCCCCATTTTAGGAATCCGACAATTTCACAATTTCACACTTGTCAGGAAGTCAGCCCGCTTTCAGAGAGTCAGCCGGCTTTCAGGAATCCAGCCACGGCCGTTGACCCGCCCGGTGACCCGCCCCGCCTGTTCCTGCCCCACAGACAATTACGTCAGGGGGCATCATCAAGCAACGTCAACACCAACGCTGTTCATATAATCGAGATTCAATGCTATCAGAGTAACCCCACACGGCTCCCCACACAGGTTTCCTCCAGACAGACTCACCCTCTTCATTGTAACACTGAATACACCAATAAGCAGAGAGAAAGACACAAATATAAGTACACAAATACAGAAATAATAGCAGAAGCAATATCAGAAGCAATATCAGAAATAATATCAGAAGCAATATTAGAAGCAATATCAGAATAATAAATCACGTAAAAAATACAACAAATGGCACACTGATAAATCCAGCTGACGCTTTGTACGCCCTCCACTGGCTGGATTGCTGGACTGCTGGTCAGGCCGTCGCTTGTTCAGCCTCGCCTGCCTGCCACACGGCCAAGTCACCAGCCCACTTTTCAGCCCACTTTCCACAGGTCACGCGGGTTTGCGCTGCCTCCTTCGCTCCGGCCCTGTATCGGCCACCGTGGTTGAAGACGCAGGGTCAGCCCTTGCCCCGTAGTATTTCCCCGTGATAACTTCTCCCTCCCACGGCACAACCCACGTACGGCGCACGGGCAATTTACCTCCGCCCGCCCATCCGCCGGCCCCACGCTTGCGGCTATCGCAGCCAGTTCCGAAATCGCATGATATGAAGAAGCCATTATTTATTATGTGTGAAGTTATCTGCGCTGATCTGCTCCTCTTAAACACTCTTAATGTGACTCAATCAATATAGATAGATAGATAGATCTACTTATTTATCCTATCTCTATTTGATCTTTCTCTTTTTCAAAATTCTCTTAAAATAATTATATAACTTTTATTTTGACTATAAAATCCATTCTTTTTTGTTATTTATAATTAGTTTTATAATTATAATTTAAAAATTTTATTAATATCCTTAATTTATTCTCATTTTTGTTTTTTAACTCATTTTAAATCAGTACTAAATATTCTTATCTTAGACTTCATCTATTACTCATTTTATTTCATTTCATTTCAATTTCATATACTTTTAATTCAATTTATGAAAATATAATATAACTTAATTCAATATAATATAATATTACTCAATTTTATAGATTCATATTTTATAAAAAATGAAAATTATAAATAGCATAATTTCATATAAATCTATTGGTTACTCAATATTTAATAATTTTAATAAAAATAATTCAATACTTAGATATTATTCACATAAAAATCATAATATAATATCAAATAAATTATATAATAATAATAATAATAATAATATAAATATAAATATAAATATAAATCAAATAATATCAAAAAGATTCTTTACAGATTTAGATTCATCAAATTCACCAACTAATAATTTTATAAAATTATCAAAAGTAAGTGAATTGAAAAATAGACAATTACCAGAATATTCAACAAATCCACATTCATTCTTAAAAAATTTAATATGGTCTTCTCCACCACAAAATATTTTCATTGTTAAAAAACCATGGATACATAACGTCAGACAAGCAATGATTCAATTGATTAAACATATTCATGAAACTTATCCTAGTTGTAACGTCATTGTCACTGAAGATGTAGCTGAAGAAATATTACTTGATTATAAATCATTCGATGATAATATAGTTGAAGTAAATGAATCAATTGATTCATCCTCAATATCAGAACAATCTCAATCTCAATCTCAAGAATCACAATTGAAAAAATTAAAACCACAAAAAATCCATGTATTATTCACAGGTAAACCAGAAGATATAGTAACAAAGACAGATTTAATTATTTCATTAGGTGGTGATGGAACAATTTTAAGAGCAGTTTCATTATTCTCAAATACCTATGTACCACCAGTACTTTCGTTCTCATTAGGTACACTTGGATTTTTAATGCCCTTTAATTTTAACAATCATAAAGAAGCATTTCGTAGCGTTTTTGATAGTAACGCTTATGTATTGCATAGATCAAGATTAGAATGTCATATAGTGAAAAGATCTGAAATTGAAGTCTCTAAAATGACTTCAACTTGTCGTGAAACAAATTCTTCTTATTTACATGAAGTTGATGAAGAAGATCGTTTGATGTACGATATGAAAAATTCAAAAGTTTTCGCTATGAATGATATAGTATTACATAGAGGTTCATTACCAAGTCTTATAAGCTTAGAGATTTACGTTAACGGTAATTTCTTAACTTCCACTATAGCAGATGGTTTAATCTTTTCAACTCCAACTGGTTCAACAGCTTACTCTTTATCAGCTGGTGGTTCAATAGTTCACCCTATAGTCCCAGCTATAATGCTTACTCCAATTTGCCCAAGATCACTGTCTTTCAGACCACTAATACTACCAGTGACTTCACATATAATGGTTAAAGTTCGCTCAAAATCAAATAGACCTATATCAGCTTCAGAATGTCACGCAAAATTAACTATTGATGGTATCCCACAGATGAAATTAGCAGCAGGTGATGAAATTCATGTCATATCTGAATCAGGTGCTATATTAGATCCAAATTGGAGATTACCACCTGGCGTTTCTTCAACTAATCATAATAAATTATTAAATGAAAAGGAAAGAAGAGGTTTATGGTGTGTTGCTCAAGGTAAAGGTGATTGGGTTAATGATATTAATAATTTATTAGGTTTTAATTCAAGTTTTAGTGGTAAACATAAACAAAATTAATCCTTTCCTATATCATTCATTCATTATCACTATTATTATTGTTAAATTTTTTTGCTTTTTCATAAATTAATTATTTTATATATTGTAATATAATAATAGATAATTCTAACTCTACTCTAAAGTTAACTGTAATGTTTTATTTACTATTAAAATTCATATAATTTTCGAAATTGTTTTTTTTTTTTTCTATTTTAAAAATATATTTTAATGAAATATATATAAGATAAGATAAGTTAAAAATAAAGTTAAGTAATTATACAATTAATAAGAAATATGAAGACAAAAAAAAAACATGGAAAAAAAAATACATGGAAAAAAATATAAAAATAGAATAAAAAAAGAATATATTCTTTTGAAAACCGATAGATAAAATTTTAAAATAGATGTGAACAAACTTTTTAATAAAAAAAAAGAAGAAAAAACATTATTGGTTTAGAGTGAATTTGAAAAATTGATAAAATATTACAGTTGATTTATATTGGTTATTTTCCTTCTTCTGTCTTTATATCTGCATCAGAAGTAGCACTTGGTTCATTTGACTTGGATTCTGATTCTTTCTTTTCTTCCTCTGTAGCAGCTGTTGTAGCAGTAGTTGAAGTATCAGTTGATGTTATTGATGTTGATGTTGTTGTTGCTGTATCCTTTTCTGTATTTGCACTTGAATCTTCACTAGAAGCAGTGGTTGGAGCATTGGATTCAACTTCTGTTGTTAATGGTTCAGACTTAACTTCATCAGATTTAGTTTCTTCGGTTTCTTTAGTTTCTGTTTCATCAGATTTGGTTTCTGGTTCAGTGACTGCTGGTTCTTCAATAGTTTTATCATCAGTTTTTGTTTCTTGTTGTTCAGTAGTTGTTTCGGCAGCAGCAGCTTCAACTGGTTCTTCAACTGGTTTTTCTTCTTCACTCTGCTTTTTAGATTCTTTTTCTTCTTCTTCTTCTTCATCAGCTAGTTCTTTCTCTAAATCACTAGCCATTTCTTCAGCTGCTTTCTTATAATAATCAGCAGGAATCATTGGTGTATTATCTGGTTTCTTTTCAGAAGATGATAATGACGCCTCTTCTTCTTTTTGACCAACAACTTCATTTTCAGTTTCTTTCATTTCAACATCACCATCTTTATCTGTTTCATTGTTGTTAATAATAGCTTTTGATTTAACAGCATCTTCTTCTTTATCATAATATTCATTATCTGGAATAATACGTTCATCTCTAGCCTTTTCAGAACCACCTTTAGTATCCATTGCTTCTTTTGTATCTTCTTCTGGATCATCATCAAAATCGGTTAAATCTCTAGGAACATCATGCATTTGAACTGATGGTGCATGTTTTGTATTTTCTAAATTACTAAAAATTTGTGATAATATTCTAGATAAATATTCTGGTGAATTAGCATTATGCATATTTGATGGTCTAACATCTAATTTATAATCAGGTCCATAATATTCATAATAATCATTAAATGGTAACTCTGGATCTAATAAAACTTCATTTAATAAACCAGTTTCATAACTCCATGTTCTAGCAACATTTCTCATTGTATAACCACCACCACCAACAACCATCATTGGAATATTAAAAGATTTAACAAAACTAACACAATTTGCATGACCTCTCATTGATAAATTAAAACAACCAAGTCTATCACCACTTAACGAATCACCACCACATTGTAATACAACAGCTGTAGGTTGATACCAATCCATAATTCTTTGAATAATTGGTTCAAAAATTGATTTATATGTAGCATCATCAATACCATCTCTTAATGGAACATTAACAGAATGATGTTTACCTTTACCAACACCAATATCTCTTAATTCACCGGTACCTGGGAAAAATTCACCATATTTATGGAAAGAACATGTCATAACTCTATCAGTAGTATAAAATGCTTCTTCAACACCATCACCATGATGAACATCTGTATCGATATAAAGAACTCTTGGATGATATCTTAATAATTCAATAATACCTAATACAATATCATTAACATAACAAAAACCAGAAGCTTCTGATTTTTTAGCATGATGTAAACCACCAGCATAATTAATTGCAATATCACATTTACCACGATTTAATCTAGCTGCACCTTCCATTGAACCACCACCTGATATACCACAATATTCAAAGACACCATCAAAGACAGGACAATCATCACCAACGTTGAATTTGGCTTGCTCTTTGGAAAACATCTCTAAATTATCCGGCGTTACTCTTGCTAAAAAATCAATATATTCATCTGTATGAAATTGACACATTTCTTGTCTAGTGGCAGGTTTTGCCCTATAAATTTCCATTTTCTTATATAATCCATAATTCATAATTAAAGAATGAGCCATTCTTATTCTATGTGGTTTCATTGGATGACCAGCACCATATGCATAGTTACCAACATCTGAATCGTAAAAATATGCAACTCTTTTCTTCTTCTTTGGATCAACTGTAAGATCATCAAATGGCTTTAATTCAAAAGACATTTTTTGCGACATTTTTTTTAGTATTTATTTCTATTTATTTCTATTTCTATTTCTATTTCTATTTCTCTTCCGTATGTATATAGTTATTGATTGATATTTATTTAATATACACTTTTCAATTAATTATAACTGTATGTCCGAATGAAACAGAGATTGACTTGTAGTGATTCAAATAAATGGAATGATATATTTGAAATGAAATAAAATAAAATTGATAATTTAGAAAATGATTTGATATTCTGAGAGCGAGGAAGGGGAGTCTTAAATAGTGACAAAAAAATATATAAAAAAAAAAAACAGAATAAAAATTCAACAGAATAAATTCAAAGCTAATCAGAGCTATTATCAAAAGAGTCTGAGAATTTAAAACTAATAAACTCAATCCAGAATGTTAAGTATCTTAAAATAGCCTGTTATTGGAAACTTAATATATTATTATCAAGTAACAACAGTCTGTCATGTGCATACACTGTATGCCAATGATCCGTTTTGGTTCCAAACAGAGAATGAATTGCGAAAGATCCACCAGAAACAGAATCTGGAGCGTGAAGTATGCGATTGTGGTTATTATCACTAAACACTAAACGCACTATCACCTTTCCTTTCCTTTCCTTTCCTGTTCTGTTCTGCATAATTTCTTGCAATCTTTTCTGTGCACGGATGTTGTGTTTTCTGTTTGTCTTCTTTTCTCTTTCTCTGAAATATGACGGCACTCTGTGTGTGTTACCCGGACTCTGTTTTTTCTCTGAATTACACCATTCATCTGTACACCGGTCGGTTTCCACTTTCAGAAACACCGATCTGATATCTCTATACAATTGTTAAGTTCATATTGTACTATTCATTACAAAATACAGTTATAAAACATCAAGTTAAGATATATTTTATTGGTAAATCACTGGATTTACATATGCCGAGGGAAAAAAAAAAGTGAATGTAAGAATAAAAATAAAAGTAAATATGCGAATGAACTGTATCCAAAATAATATAAGATAAGACCGAAAAAAAAGGGTAAAATATAACAGGAGAAATGAATAATATATGAAATTCTGAATTTTGAAACAAATTGAGAGTTTTAAATGATAATAATAATAATAATAATAATAATAATAATAATAATAATACATGTTTAATAACTGCTAATAAGGTCTTGCATACCTTGTTGCTGTATGGCTTTCTGTTTAGCTCTAAAGTTACCTAATTCTGTACTTAATCTTTGTTGTAATTCATTATGAGACTTTAACTGGTTGAATACGACTTTATTAACTTCAAAACTTAAACCATCGCCATATACGTAACCATCTTCGTCTTTAGGAACTGTAAAACGGATAGGTAATAACCATTCAATCATAGTTGTACCCATTACAACTTGCCAATTTCTTTTATAACCTAAATCAAAAATACTATCTCCTGATTCATTCCTATGGAAAGTATCATCACCACCTCTATGATCCCCATATTTTGAAGGTCTAATTCTATTGAATTTATATGATTCAATGGTAGTTCTATTTTTAAGTAATAAAAATAGTGAAAATCCGGTAAATACAGCGACTGCTAAAAACATAACTATACCAAGAAAGAAGATAAATAAAACGTTTAAAGAAAATAGTTTTAATTTCATATCTTCAAGAAAGAAAAAATGGTATAATACATAACCTGATACAAGTGAACAGATAAGAGTATAAATCACAGTATAAACCAAAAATTGAAAGAAAAATTTAAGATTCTTAAATCCAATACATTCTGAAAACCAAGGACAGTGATGATCCATTTTCAATATACATCTATTACAAGCAGAACAATGATGACATCTATCTGGTTTCCAACATTTGCAACTATTACAAAACCTAAAACCACCGTTTTCCTTGACTAAAACACTTTTAGAGACTAATATCTCAGGAGGACGTAAATTACCAGTAACTTCATTTGTATCTGTAGTTGAATCTGGATTACCTGACATTAAATTTATATTTGCATCGTCATTATTATAGGTAGAAGCCACGCATAAACTTGGAAAATCAAGTGGAGATCCAGGGCCAACAGCGACTACCAGATAATAAGAAATCATACCAAGTCCAGCTAACACCGTCATCACGATAAATATTATTAGTGATGGAATAAGAGGTATAGATGTAAAACAGACTTTGAATGTAATTGTCCAATATGCCCATAGATATAATGTAGTACATAGAGCCTTAGGGAATGTAGAAGCTAGAAAGCAACATATCGTTCCCAAATTCATGATCTTATGTATATAATGAAAAATTGATGTTCCTATGACAATAGACTGATATTCTGATGTTTGATACTAGATATTTGAAAAGAAAAATAGTTAAGGGAATAGACACGATCAAAAAGAAATAACTTCAAATATATGAATATCTCCTTATGTACATGAAGTGATTGAAGTCTAACTTGTAATATAAAATATGCGATAGTGTGAATCAATCAAGAATATGAACAGTCACTGTAAATGAAATACAACGTATCTTGCTTTATCCTTTATCAATTCCATAATAACCTCTTGAAACCCTCTCCTCCAACCCAAAACGGGCAAACCACTCAAAAGCGATAAGCAGCGGTGCTAAAGTCTACATTATCAGATCCCCATAGATCCAGAAAGAATGTCTATCCATCAACTCTTCCTCCCTTTACAAAACAGGCTAACAACCATAAAATCCAATGCCAGTAACAGCGTTTCTCTTCTTTCCCTGCTTCTTTCTTCCTTTTCTCTTCTTTCTTCTCTGTTTACCTTTTACCCTTATCATCCTCTCGTCCTCGCCCTTGATCTTTGCCCTCGTTGCTCCCGGTGGGCCGCTGGGTTGCACTTCAGGCCGGCCGAGTGGCTGATGTCTGTTCCCTGTGTGTCTCTATAAAACTCCGCCCTCGACGGCCTCCAGCGTGGTACTCCACGGCGAAAACATCCTTCCCGAGTATCCCGTAATATTCTACAAGATCTACATTTACATTTACATCTTCAAAATTATATTAAACAAAGCGATTGTTAAATTAAGATAAAATAATAAAAAGAAATAAAAAAATATGAATATAAGAATAAAATACACAAAAAAATTCTAATAAATTTCTAATAAGATATAATGTAAAGTAAATAAATAAATAAAGTAAATAATAAAGTAAATAATAAAGTAAATAATAATAAAGAAATAAAAGACTTGAAACTATTCCTTTATATGATAAAATTTCTTAAATATGAGTCTTGCAAATTCATCAGTATTAAAAGTTACATTGCCATTGGATATCTTAAAAGTTCTCTTATTGTCATACTGATATTTTAAAATATCATCTAAAGTTAATTTTTCAGTACTAATTGTCTTTTGACTTGAATTTCTAACTTCAATATAAAATTCATTTTGTTTATTACATGAAAATACAAATGATAATTTTGAAGATCTGAAAGAAGAAGTTGATGATGAAAAAAATGATGTTGATGATGAGAATTCTTCTTTTTCAGCTAATGTCGATGATACATCCTGAAGAATATTACGCTCATACAATATTCTAGACTGATAAATATATGATCCATATTTTGGCAAAGCTCCATCTCTTGCTAATTTCCTTTGGAAACGATTTTGACTTGAAAACAATTGAGCAAAAAAACCTTTCTTCTTTGTTGATGATTTAGATTGTAATTTGACCATTGATTGTTCAAAATGTGAATTATATTCTTGGTAAAAAGTAGTACATGATCTCTCTTTTTCTTTTAACTTGGTGAGTGTACCAACAACAACTTTTAATTTTCTTGCTCTTTCCTCCTTTTGGGATTTTTTATGTTTAATATCATTGGCAATTTCATTCAATATTGCTTGATAACCATCATTTCTTGTTGTCAATCCTAATTGTTCCAATTCTAAGACAAGTTGAAGACCGCGTTTCTTAACTTTATAAAAACTCAATTTATGAATATTATCTAGAAATTTTCTTTCCTCAATGGTTTGATATTTATCTTTATTTCTAGAATCTTGATTAACTAATTCCTCAAATGCATACTCTTGTTGATTAGAAGTCTTTGAAGTTAAAACATCAACAAGATCTTCACCATCTTGAATTTGAATAATATATGTAAGATAACATTTAGCTTGGGCCATTAACGATTTCTCTTCCCATTTATCTAAACTTTCAGCTGTTTCAGTGGTAGGTTTTAATTCAAACAAAAGATATCCATCAGATTTCAAACTAGAAAAATCAATATTCCCCTTAGATAAAGCAAACAAATCGGTTACATTCTTCAAATAATATCTATAACTATCATTTCTTTCAGGTGCCATAAGATCAATTTGTGAATTAAGTAATGTCACTAAAAATGTGAAATCATTTTCTTCAATACGAAGTTTTGGTTTAGAAGCAGATGTTAAATCATCATAAATTGGATTCATTGAAAATTCAATCTCTAAACTATCAACATCTATTAATTCTCTTAAAAAGATTCTAACTTGTGAAACACAATCTTCAATGTACTCATTTAATGGTTGAAGAAGTAAATTATTTTTACCAAAGGCTCTCATTAATATAACTTGGTTAAATACTTTAGCAACTTCAAATAAATTTTGCTTGACTCTGTCAGAGATATATGGATTTTCATAAACTGATTCAATATTGACTCCAAAATTTTCAGGCATTAAGAAAAATTTTGATATGTAACATTTGGAAAAAATTTCACCAACACACGATAAATAAAATCTTTCTGATTCTCCTGGAAACTGAACCTTTAAGGCATTAAAATATTCTTTACAGATTATTCTAACAGAAATTGGAATTTGTTGTACACGAGATGAAACAATTCTAAGTATATCTTGAACAGTACTTCTTAATTCTGTTGAATTATTAACAAACTGAGCAGCAACTCTTTCGTCATCAAATGGATTAGAACTCTTATTTTTCTTTACTGGACCTAATTTTTCACCTACATCATTGAAATAATCTTTATCAGTATCATCATAAGCATCATCATCATCACCATAGATATTAGCCCTAGCGTCTAATTCGTCTTTAATAACTTCTGGGTTTGACTCGAACCATCCATCTTCATTAGAAGTGACTAATAATATAGCATCTCCAAAGACAGATTTTGTATATTTTCTATATTGAGGTAATAAAGTGAAACGTAATAATAGAGATTTCCAAGAGGTTTCAATATTTTTGAAAACAGTACTTCTTTTAAATTCAGATTTAAATTCGTGAATATCTTGATAACTTGAAACAGAATTATGGAGACAAGCAATGATAAGTTTCAAATAAAGGAATTCATCTCTTGATGGTTTGATAGATGCAGAAGCAGTAGGACCAGAGTAATT
The DNA here is from genome assembly GCA_001599335.1 of [Candida] boidinii. Taxonomy (NCBI): domain Eukaryota; kingdom Fungi; phylum Ascomycota; class Pichiomycetes; order Pichiales; family Pichiaceae; genus Ogataea; species [Candida] boidinii. Next base: position 193,943 of record BCGP01000013.1, read on the forward strand.
AAACAATTTTATAACTAATTCTTCAAAATCATATTCACCTTCATTATAACTACTCAAGAGTATCTTGATTTCATTAGTTGTTGAACCAACACCTGAAATATTAGGTTTATTCCTACCAAATTTAACATCTTCATCCATGGCTTTAAATACTCTGGCAAGGTATTCAGGTTTAGATTGAAGTACAAACAAAAATCTTTCAATGGCTTGAATGGCATCATCTGAATTTCTGTCTTGTGATATGCTAGAACCAGGACCAATACTTTTACGTAAATTGTCATCTAATTCTTTTGAATACTCATCCATTAATTCTTTATTTTTTTGTTTAATCTTTGAAACATCAATAATATCAATATTATTTCTCTTTAACATTTTAATTTTATTTGATAAATCTGTTAAGTTGCCTTCTAATGCTTCAATTTTTTTACATTCTGTAAGAATCTCTTCCTGATACTTTTTTATAGCAAGCTCATCTTCAACTTGGCTATCATTTCCTCTTAATAACCCAATAAAATGTTTAACCGCTTTGAAAGGTGGATCTGATTCATGAATTAGAGATTTATAAGCACTTCCTTCGTTATTAGCTCTGATAAAACTTTGTAATTTAACAATTTTTCTAACATTATCTGATCTATTGAAATATTCCATACGATCCTTATATAACTTTCTAGTTGCATTACCACGAATAATAGATTGCAAATTATTGATACTTTCTTCTTCATCTTCTAAATCATCTAACATAACATCTAATGAAAATCTACATAAAACACTACGAACAGCAGATTGAATTAAAATAACTGAATTTTTGGAATTTTGTAATTTAACTATTTTTTCCTTCAGTTCTTTTCTAACCAATTTAGCTCTTGCAATTGAAGTTAAACCTGTAACGCAGTCTTCACAGATAAGCATTCTATCAAATAATTTGTTTATTCTATTTCTGACAATACTACCACGTATAACTGATTGTAGTTCTAATATTTGATATTTATCTGCTCTAGGAATAGATTTTAATGTGGCTTTGTCTAAAGCAGCTTTATTTTGTTTATCATTGAATTCCTTAAGATGTCTTTCTGTATCTTCATCTAATTTAGGAACAGGTTTTCTTTTTGATTTTTGACGAGTATGTTGGGGTAATTCATTATATTTATTACAAACTTCTTGAAAATTATTTCTAATATAATCACCTCTTATCTTTGATTGTAAAGAGATTAATCTTGAAGTATTTAAAAATAAAATTTTCTTTTCCTTAAAGATACTGTTTTTCAATAATTTCTTTCTAATGATCGATTGTAAATTAATTATTTCATCTTCATAAATTTTCAAATACATCTTCTTACCAGCAGTTACATCTTCTCTAACACGGTTTTTCAAAATTGCTTGAAGAACTGACAATGATCTTGAATTTGCAGTTAATTTATTTTGTGTTGTCTTTAAATTTTTTCTTATGGCGTTACCTCTAATAACGCTTTGAAGTGCAATTGTATCTGGGGTGAAAGTCTTTAGCATAAGTCTATTAACTTTTAATTCAAATCTGTATAAACTACCTCTGGCAATTGCTTCAAGTTCGTTAAATCTTTCAGTATAGTCTATGATATCATCAAATTTCTTTTGTCTTTTGCCAGTCATAATTTCCATAACAGAAGTACGAAGTTCTTTGTCGTCAATAGCGCTAATAGAAGAATACTTCATTTGAATATCTTCTATGTTGTTGAAAAGATCCTCGTTACTTGCAATGGAGCTGATATCATTGAAATCAAAGACTTTTGATGTATCAGGTGACTTTTCAATATAAGAGGTATCATATTTTTTAATAATCTTGTTATATTTTTCAACTGTTGAGTCGTCTATTTTATCATCTGAAAATTCATCGAGATTATCACTTGTTGTTGATTCGTTATTATCGCTTTCTGTTTTGTTATATGTTTCATTTGTTTCTGTATTATCTAGAATATCTGAACTTTCAGCTGCAATATCATCAATTGAGATTTCATTATTATCAATAGAATTCTCTTCATCGTCATTTTCTTTAATATCTTCCATTCTTGAACTACTCTTTGTAATATTAGTTTTCCCATCCTCTTCCTCACTATCTGGTTGATTAATAAATGAGAAATCAGCTGGTATAATACCTAAATCTGCGTTAACACGCACACCTTCATCAATATCTTCAAAATTTGGTAATCTAACTCCTCTAATTTTTGTTTGAACTTTTTTGATATCAGATTCTGTTACAGATGAAGACATATTATCGACTTTTTCTAAAGAAGGTGCCTTTTCATGGTAAGCTAATAAATAACTTAATGCATGAATACAGAATACAACTTTTGGGAAATCTTTCATTTCAAATAAATCTCTAGTTTCAAATATAAACATATCTGGTAATTTTATCTTATTTAAAAATTTAATGAAAACGTTGATATTTTCTGTAAATCTAAAATTTAATCCACTTTTACTCTTATAATCTGTATCTTCAGCGCTTTTACCACCATAAAAGATTTTGAATTTGGATGACGAATCAAATAATTTGGCTAATTTTGCCAATATAATACCATTTCTTAAATAATCTTGAAAATCAACTAAAGAATCACCATTTTCTGATAGTTCAATTGTTTCACCTAAACATGATTCTATCCATAATTTTGCTTCTTCGATACGACATAAAAATTCCAAATATTGTAAAGATTCTCTATCTGTATCCATCCAATTGTTATTGACACCTAAATTTCTCTTCGTGTTACTAGAGATGTCATTTTGGGAAATATCTTTTTTCAATCTTACTCTAGATTGTAAACCATGAACTGCTTCAACTTTGTTGTGTTTCCTTTCTTTCATTTTATTTTCAACACTGACTAATTTCTTTAGACTTTTAATTGAAGGGGAATTTGATATTGAACTATTAATTTGGTTCATTCTTTTAATCTGACTTTTAGATAAGTGATCTTCAGATGTTGGGCTTCCATTTTTGTTTCCTAATATGGTATCATTTGAATAAGGGTATCTGTTTTTAATTGGAGAGGCCAAGCTTGGACTTTTGTTAATTCTTGTTGGAGAGCGAAGAGGTGAACCAAATCTTGTTGGTGATTGAGGCAATACTGGGGTATCTGCGGCGTTGTTATTTATAGCATCTTTTTCCTTTTGTTGAATCAATTTTTGGACAGGTGATAAAGTTGAAAAGCTTTTGAATGAAGGGGATTTTTGTAATCTTGTTGGGGAAGACAAGTGTGCTTGAGATTGTAATAATCTCTTTGGAGATTTGAAAGGATTTTCATTTTCTAGGTTAGTCATTCTTGAAGGAGAATCTGGATCCAGTCCTCTGGAGTTACGGAAAGCATTTGAATCTGCATCGTTTAAATTGCTTAATCCTGCATTGTGTCTAGATGTAGGAGCCAAGGGAGGAGGTGAATTTGATAATATTGGAGAGCCAATGGATTTCAAGTATTGAGACGCCAGGTTCTTTCTAGGCGAAGACTGTGTGGAATCCATTTGAAACAGTCTTTTGTAAATTTAATTGTATTTGTGTTTCAATATAGTGAGTCTATTTTTTTATGTATGATAAAAATGAAATGTTCAATTTAAAAGGATGACAAGATATGGTATGGGTATCTGAAATAAACCTTGTCTTTAATTCTTCTTTTTAAATAATATGACTTCACAATTCTTGATTTTAAACAGATGAAAGATAGATATTGCTGTATTTTGTTAAAGTTCAATTGATTTATAAATCAAGGCAAGCATATACTTTCAGCTAACTGACATATGAATCGAATTGAGAGGGATCCTATTTTACAAATGACTCAGTTGGTTGTTCAAACTATAGATTGTTTAACTCCCACGACTCTCAACGAAGTTGCAACTCCTGCAATTTGATATCCAGGATTCCCGCAATCTATGTTATTACTCTTTACTGCAAAGTAATTGTGATTGCAAATGATCCATAATTCTAATTTCGCTCATTAGGGAAAAATCGAGTTTAGTTTCCTGTGACAAGAGAAAAAGAAGTGTTTCTTTATTTGTTTACTGTTTTCGTCTGCTTTTGTTTACATACTGCCCGAAGAGGAAATGTGATGGCTCTGCCTTGTCTTGCAGATTTCCCGCTCTTTTCTGCCGTGTCTGCACGCTGTGCGCGGGCCGTTTTGCCGGCTGTCTGGCTGGCGGCGGGCTGGCTGTTCACCCCACGATAGCCTGCTCCTAACGGCCGATGGCTCAGCCGCCAAATTTGTTTCAGGCGTGTCCCAATTCACTAGCCACTGCCTACGATTAGTAGCCACATGTTTATGTAAGAGTGGTGGCTGGTTATCTGTTCATTTACTAAAGTTTTTCAGTCATGATCGTTTATTAGAACTTTTATAAAAATCTATCTATCTATATGTTATATGTATATATATCTATAATATAAAAAGCAAAAGGAGTGGCTAATTTTGAGCATTAATGACAGTGACGGGATGTGACGGTACGTTATGTGACAGGGAAGTTAGTTGGGTTCTTTCATCTCTTGGCTGGTCTACCACCTGATCTTCCGCCTGCTTTACCAGCTGGCTTACCACCAGTTGGTTTACCGCCTGTTTTGTTGTTGTTTCCAGCACTAGATTTAATTCTACCTTCAAATCCAGCACGCTTATTTTTTTTACCTTTAAAAGGAGCCCTGATTTGGTTCTGTTGTTGACTTCTTGGTTTACCTTTATTTTCACGTCTGATTCTGAGATTTTCTTCTCTTCTATCTTGTTTAGCCTTTATAGTATCAGCAACCATCTGTTTTCTGTCCTTCCATTCACGTTCACTTTTAAATTTCTTGGATTCTTTCCTCTTCAAGGCTTTCTTTAACAAGACTTCGTTATCTTTAACTTTTATACCTTGAATATTGGATAATGCTCTATTCCATTTCTTTTTTTCTTCAAATATATCTTGTTCTTCTTTTGAAAGTCCCTTTAATTTTTCTTTTTCTTTTTCTAATTTCTTTAAATGAGCCTTAATATCGTTGTTTGATGGTCCTTTTCTCTTACCTGTCTTCCTCACACCAGATAAATCACTATTGACTCTTTCTCCATCGTTAAATTCAATATTACCAAACATAACATTCTTACCAAGACTTTCTTTCTCATCTTCGCTTTCTATATCACTATCACTTTCTTCTTCATCATCATCGTTATCATCATCATCTTCTCTTTTTCTCTTTGGTTGCTGTTTTCTTATTTCTTCTCTTTTCTTACGCTCTTCAAGAATTTCAGCTCTAGATCTAGCAGCACCAGGAACGTTGGTACCTGGAGCTTTTCTTTTCTCCTTCATGGATTGAATCTTAGTAGCTAATTTTTCTCTTAATTTTCTTAAATTTTCTTGCTTTTCTCTTTTCTGTTCATCTGTTAAGACTTGCTTATCTTTTGAATTTCCATTTTTGTTATTTTGAAGTCTTTGTTGTTTGATTTTATTTTCTTCTTCTTTAACTTTTAATTGTTCTTCTTTAGTAATAGATTTATTATCTTCATCAACTTCTAATGTAATTTCATCTTCGTCTGATTTTATAAAATTTTCATCATCAGCTTCGTCAGCGTCAACTTCATTGTCATCTGAGTCATCTGAGTCGTTTCCACTTTCACTTTCTTCTGAACCATATGGAGTACTATCGTTATCTTCATCTTCTTCTTCTCCTTCTTCTCCTCCTTCTTCTTTATCCTCTTCTTCATCTTCATTATCGCCATTATTTGTGTTATTTATTCTGGCACCTGGTAACCTGACAGGTTGGGCATTTTTAGATCTAGATTCTAGTATTTCTTTAGCAGTTGTATCTTTAGTTAAAGTTGGATCTAACTTCTTTCTCTTATTAGATTTCAATTCTTCTTTGGATTGTTTCTTCTTTTGCCATTGATTTTCTGTATCTTCATCATAGTAATATTTGGCTGGAATCAGAGAAAGTAATCCTGAAAACGCATTGGAATGGGCTTTGAGCCTTTCTTCCAGTAATTTATTAGACATTGTATGTTAAAATTAAATATGTAATATAAATTGTTGATATAAATAGAAAACACGATAATAATACGCAATAGTCCTTAAAAAAAAGACACTTTATATATATTATATATTTCTATAGTTGTAATCTTTCACTTATCACAAAACCAAATACAAGCTGATCAATTATCAGCAAAACATAACCTTCTTAGAGATATTATAACTGATAACGGTTTTCTCTTTACATTAATCAGTACAATAGAAACAAACAATAATTTAAAAAAATTTTCACATTATGCAGGTTGAAATTTTTTTTTTTTCTGCCTGTAAAATTTCCTCGCGCTGAACTTAGACACCTGTGCACCGGTTATTTTATATGCTATTATCATTTTCCGTCTGAATATTTGACTATCTGAATATCTGAATCACTTTGCCGACTTTGATTGGATCTCATATAAGAATTTAAAACTGTTTCGTGAATCAAGATTTATTCTTATTAAAAAATTAGAATTTTAGTATCATTTAGATCAGCTACAATACACAATGCACGAAGTTATAACGCTGTCGCTTTCACCAGGCGCAAACAATCTAGCTACACATTTTTACAACCTTCAGGAATCAAATTTATACTCAGCTAAAAGGGTCTCAGATTTACCGATACTTCCCAATGTCCATTTACAATCAAGTCGATCAGCAGACGGTAAGTCCAGTTCTTTTTATCCGAGGGCTCTTTTATGGGATTATAACAATGGATATGGGTCCATGGGTCAGTTTGAGTATTTCCAGTCTTTAACTGATGATAATACTCCAGTCAGAGATACTGAACTTGTAACAAATTATACAAATATCACTACAACAGACAGAATTGAAAAACATCAGTATCAGAAGGCGTTAGACGCTAATGAGGACACTGAGGGGAAATTAAGTCCAGATTCTGTTAGATTTTTTACTGACTTTTCAAGAGTTATATACAAACCAAATTCAATATTAAAATTGAAAAATTGGAATTATGATAATAATGAAAATTTCGGATACTATAGGAATCAAATAGATATTAAATTCAATAACTACGATATTGGCTCAAATGAATATAAAGAAAACTATGAAGAAGGAAGAGATGTACTTGATGAAAACTTTAGAAAAATTTTAGAAGATAGTGATTTACTCGAAGGTGTTAATCTAATCACAGAGATTGACTCGGGTTGGGCCGGGTTCACAGATTGCTTATTACAAGAATTGAGAGATGAATATTTACCAAAGACTACTATATTTACATGGGGTTTAACAAATGATGATCCAGTTGCTCATCCTCAAAATTTGAAATCAATTTTCTCAAGGCTGAAGAGTATGGTTAATTTAATTAAATCATCAAGTCTTTATTTCCCAATATCAAATCAACCAGCCGGTTTACCCTTAGAATATAACAAGATGAAAATTTGGGAAATTTCAGCTTTTCAAACATTACCTTTTGAATATTTAAATTCAATGTTCATCCAAAACAGTGAAAAGAGAATTACAATGTCCGATTTTGAAAATGGTTTAAAAATGGGGTCCAATAGATCAATAGTTTCAAATATAAGGGCTTCAGATAATAATATCACTGAATCGACTACTGGTATAATTGATTTTTCTTGTCATAACCTCTTTCAGAATTTTTCAAATGGGTTTATTAAAAGACCATTCCGTGCTGAAATCACAAAAAGAGAAGATCATGTATTCAGTAAGTCTGTTATCAAAAGATATGATTGTGAAGGGAAGGGAAAGAAAGAAAAGGATGAGTATTGTAAATTAGCAAGTGATTTTGATTTTTTGAAGGAAAAAGGTACGGATGCAAAGGGGTTAATTAAGTATGAATTAGATACTAGTTTAAATAAATTAGATTCATTCCCTGAAAGTTTTATTAAGACTCAGGGTGATAATGGTATCGATCAAGTATCTTTTGATACATCAGATAATACAAGGAAATTATTGATTGAAATGTTTGATTTTGTTTCTAGATTCTGTAGAAATGATGAAAGAGAAGAATTAAAAGATGATCTTGAAAATTTGAAAACAGATTACGAGTTTGGATATTACGATTCTGATTCCGAATATGATGATGAATAAGTCTAGATTATGGAATCTAGAGTAAGAGTGTATATAAGATATTACTGAATGAGCATATATAGGTATATGTGTAATCATTTTCTTTCTTTTTTCTTAATTTAAAATATTGAAATTAATCATCCAGCTGTGAAATAATTTTTTATAAAGTATTACTTTTTTTTTGCCATGACATTATTTTAGCTTAATGAGTGATAGTATTTCTTTTTAAATATATATAAACGACACCTATCACTTTTTTTAACAAATTATATTTTTTAATCTCTAGTTTGAATGAAGGACAGAAAGCAAAAAAAAAGAAAGAAAAAATTAGTAATACTGATTGACATGGTGCTACTCATTTATATAAATTGTGTATGTTTAATTAGATAATTTATATTGCAACTTAAATGGGGCCTTATTCATAGCAACACATAATGCGATGAAATAAATACATAGCTCTGGGATGTAATTCAAATTGTTATTACATAATTGATTTTACTAATATATATACCTATATCTGTAAAGTAAGGCATCTTTTTAGATCAGGGATATTGTGTGATTGGAACTATTTTACTCAAACCCACTCAGGGGGGAAAGTTTATCACCCATAATTACTTTTAGATTTTAATCAGATACCCACACCACACTCTATGTAAAAAGTATATCTTTTTATATAAATATTATATATACAATATGTAATCAGAACACAAGCAAGGGGGGATATATACTCCGAATCAAACCGGTCAGTTGATACATCACGGCTATTGATCTACTAAACATATAGCAACTTGATTTACTGGCCAAAAAGCTCTCTAAGCTGAAAAACACGTCAGGGAAAAGACAGGGGGCACCTCCTGGTTTAGTACCTGAAGTACCTGCTACTTCAAACACCTCCTGATCCCAGTGCCTTAATAAACAAAACTTCAGTGAAAGTAATAATAGCAGCCAACTTCTCTAGAAGCTCTATGATATTGGCAAAAAGGTTCTGTAGGAATCTAGACGTTTTCAGGAGCTGCTCAACTTCAACGGCCTGGCCCCTCTGGCCCTCTGCCCCTCTGTGGCCCTCTCTCACGACCTGCGTCTCGGTACGCGCCAGGTCTGTGTTGGCATAGAGGCCGTGTCTCCTGGGCCATGGCAACCACATGCGGCACTTCCTTGTTCACGGCCGCTAGAGCGCTTCACGAACGCACTGCCGCGCTACCGCACCGCCATTTGAGCATTGGTCCCTAGAAGTTCTCAATTGTGTGGTACAGTATTCACAATTCTCTGGATTGTTGGTGATACATCAACAATAGCCACAGAGACTTCCAAATTATACCACATGTTTAAGATGTAGGTGCAGTGTAATTACGGATAGTTGCTGTCTCTCCCTTTTTCAAATATTGTACTCAGATTCTTGGGATTCGGAAAAAGAAAAGAGCTAATCCCACAGCAAGCAGATTATTCCAAGATAAGATAAAGATTAGGCTAAGTGTGATCTTTTTCCTTTTCTTTTTGGGATGAATCGTCTTGGCTTACAAGAAAATACGTATTACAGATGAACTTTATTTTTTTCAGTGAGTGGCCCTGAGTTCTGGGCTCAAAACTGAAACAGAAAGTGGTGATTACTGAATTTTAGTTTCCAGTAGCAAGTGATTACCACTTTATCAGTTGTATTCATTTGGAATGATTGTTCAAAAAATTTATTCCAAGTATATATTGGAAAAGACAGATGATGTCAGCTATAACAGATTACCGAGATTCATTAGTAGATGACTTTTTAATAGAAGCAGCTTCCACTTGCATTGGCCTGGCACAGAGATGATACAAAAAAAATGCAATTTATAGTGCCATAGACAATTGTATGGCTCTAGAACCTTTTTCCGTTGTAAATATTTATTTTATTTATCATCCTTGACCATACTGCAAATATGCTTGCACGCAAAAAGAAAGGGCACAAATAGAATATAATCAACGGAGTGCAAGTAAGAGATTGATACAAACACACTAGCAGATAGACTAGCAAATAGACTAGCAAATAACTGACTGACGGGCTAGTAAACGGAACTTCATAAGAACAAGTTAAAACATACAGTATATACGTTTACAATGTCTACAATAATGACTAAAAACCACCACCAAAAAAAAGTCGGATAAACTCTTCGCTTCGCGGAATAAAGTTTTAGCACTCTGCATACGTGGTGCATATAATAATATTACAGTTTTCTGTAACTCATGCACACTGCACTGTTGCGGTGATTCGAAGACAATAGTCTTAGATCAAATAAATACAAGACGTTGCTTATCAACAATGGTGCAGTGATAATTATACATTAACTAATACAAGTCCTAAAGTCCCATTTTTCTTTATTAACTTATTTTGGTTAACATTGTTTTGACATCATGTGGTGTCTTTTTGATAACCATTATTTATTTACTATTACAAATTTGATATTTTTTTTTATTTTTTTTTAATTTATTTATTTATATTTATTTTAGTTAATCTTTTTATCTTGTTTTATCGATATGGGATTATCTCCCTCTCTCTTTCAGGATTCTATCTATCAATTTGTAAAGTGTGTGAATAATCAATCGAAAAAAAAAAAATCTAGTTCTTTTTATTTATTTTTTTTTTAAGTACCTATGTTTATTTGTTTCAAATCTTTCTTGGTCTTATTTTTTCTCTTTGTTATTTTATTGGGTTGTTTTATTGGTATGATATTTGAAGTTGTTTACATTTTACACAAAACTTTGCTTAGTGACATGATGTGATTTGTTTGTTATTCATTTCTATCATACTAATGAGAATAAACTCAGTTGTAAACAATGATACTCCTTTCATATTGGTTGAGACTCTTGATGCGAAACAGATATCTCCTGCGTATTGGATTGTGTGTGTACTTGCAGAAAGAAAAAAGTTCCCCTTAACACGTATATCACCACCACCACTACTTCAAAGCATAAATCCACACACTACTAGTATTGTAAATTCTTTGATTTCGAGTAATCTGTATTGACTGCCAATGACTAAAATGCAATTTTTTTTTTTTATTTATTAACTTGAATAATACTATAAAAACTTACGATCTTGAATAAAAATAAAAATATTAAAGAATATTATTAAAAAGAAAAAAAGTTAGTAAATTATAAAAAAAAGGAACCCAGATAAGAGAAAAAAAGCTAAAAAAAAATAATAAGGGAGAAATAAAGGCAGCGACGATAAATTATTAAGTATAAAAAGAGTTCGACTTGAAGTAAACGATCTTGCTAAAACAAATTAGCTATATATAAAAAGAGTCTAAATAAATTTAATATGTATAAAGTAAATTAATATAAAAGGTGATTTGGGATATCATTTTTTGTAAATTTTATATGTATATATATATATTTCTATATATAAATAGTAAGTTAATTTCTTATGAATATATTCAAAGTTTGAAGGTATGATGAGATAATTAAAATCTTTACATGTAGGTGTAAGCGTAAGTTGTTGGGATTAAACATTGGTGGTAGTAATCGTTAAGAGATGAACAAGTTAAACCTGTAGCACAAGCTTCCTTACCTTTGTAGTTAATACCACCACATTGGTTGTATAATTCACCATCAAAAGTACATTGACCGTACCAGTATGAATCAACTCTACAGTGAGCACCATCAATACATTTGTATGGGTAGTAAGAACCTTCTTTATAACATTGACCGTATAATGGGATTCTGAAATCGATTGATGTAGTTGATGGAGATGGAGAAGCAGAAGAAGTTGATGGAACTTCAGAAGTTGTTGGAACGAAAGTTATAGTAACTTCAGTGGATGATTTAAAAGTTGTTGGAACTTCAGCAGTTGAAGAGTTAGACCAGTGGAAAGCAGATGTAACTTTAGTTGTGGTAATTGGGTGAGCACCATGACCTGGGTTACCGTGATGTGGTTTGTGACCTTGGTTACCGTGGTGTGGTTTGTGGCCTTGGTTACCGTGATGACCTTCATGAGCAGTAGCTAATGAAACTGAAGAGGCTAAAAGAGCAGTAGCTAAAGTAATTAATTGCATTGTTGTTGTTGTTGTTGTTGTTGTTGTTGTTTTTGTTAATAAGAATGACAATATATAAATTAATCTTAAACCAGTAAGTTAATTTATAAAAATTATCTATAATTAATAGTATTTGCAGTTAAAGAAAAAAGAGAAAGAAAGAAAAGAATAATCGAGACTGTAAGGGGAACATGAATCATTACAAGTGGGAATACATATCTTTTTATATCAAATTTTATAATATGTATGAAAGAGTTATATTTAAAAAAAAAGTTTGGTAAGCTTAACTCAAGATTATTACTAAAAAGGACCACACCCTTGATTAATTAATTGTATGTTATTAAAGTTTTACTTTTTGATATATGTCTTGTAAAGTTTATTTATTGATCTTTTCTGCTGGCAATACTGCATTGCATTGCAATATATCAATCAAACTAAACAAAAGAAAAGTAAAATTGTACAACAAAACTTTCTTGAGCAAGTTTTTTTGATCTTATTGTTTAAAAAAAATTGAAAAAAATATATAGGTATTGTCAATACAAAACAAAAAAAAATAGATCAAATTAAATAAATAAATAAATAAATAAATAAATAAATAAATAAATAAAATCCAGAGCAATACATTCAATATGCGGAATTAAAATTATAGTAACTAAGACTATTATTATTGTTATTACAGATCATTGAAATGATGAGATTATAACTTAATTAAGAATAATCATTGAGTTAGTTACCTTGAAGAAAAACTTTGAAAGAATAAGTGCATTAAGTTTTGATTGTTATTGTAAATTTTACCATTCAAATGAGGTTAAAAATTTTTAATTGTTTTGATGCATATTTTTAACATTGTATTCAAAAACTAAACATGTTTAATTTAATTGGGAATTAACCTTTTTATATTTGTTTCATTTTCAATTGAAAGAAATCAATTATTATACCTGATTAAGTGAAACAAATATACAGTTTAAATATTAAGAAAGTCACTAAACTTGCAGAATATTACTTAAGCTGTTACAATAGCGATTAGATATTAATCAACATGGGCTGGGAAATGATTTTAGAGGCCGAATGTACAATGAAATACTAAGCGGTGTATTAAGAATAATTTAAATTACTGCAGCCAAACAAGAAACAAAAGCTTTTAAAAAATTTTATTTGTTAATTAAAATTGCTAAAAAGAATTTATAGCAATTTTAATTTTACTGAAGTTATTTTTTCATGAGTATTTGGTATGTTTAAGATGTTAATTGAAAAAAAGTAGTCAATGAATTGAATTAATTTCGGTTTTGCTAAAAATAACAGCAATTTTGTAAGAAGACGAAGAAGAAGATCATACGTGGTTTGAATATTGATGAAAGAAGGATGAAAGTATTTTAATAAAAAAGTTTATGTGAGTTCGTACTAATATGGACATATTAATTTCTATAAACAGTTAATTATATTTTCCCTTTCAGCTTTTTTTTTTTTGATGTGCGCTATGAAAATAGTATCTTATAGTTCACTGTATATAAGTATCTGATCTCTTTGTTTTCAGACACTGTGAATTCTGGGCCATTCGATCAATTCGGCCTGGCCCCTGTGAAATATGGTCCGTACAAACACGGTAGATAGTTCGAATAGACTAGTGAGTAGACTAATAAGTAGACTGATTAGATTGAAATGATTTTAGGATATTTGAATGAATTGTATGAATAAGCAGGATAACCACGTCAATGGAAACGCAAAGCTTGCAATGTTTTCAAAGTTTGTGCATGTTCAGTGATTTGTGAGCTGGCGTTGTCGCTGCTGCTGTACCAGGCACGGTTTCCCGCTCTGCTGCTCAATAATGCACTGGCCTGGGAGCTGCCATTGTTCTGCATGCGGATGCGTCTCCTTCAGGACAGGCTCGTCGGCACAGCGCGTGTCTTGCTGCTACCACGTATGGGGGCTATCTTGGCTTCTGGCTGGCTGGATGGCTGGCTGGATGGCTGCTGGCTGGCCAGCAAATAGCTGACTGTCTGGCAAAAGGCATACGTAAATATCAGATGTTAGACGGTACTATATGATAATTATATCATATTATAAGACATTATAAGACATTATAAGACATTATAAGACATTATAAGACATAATGTCATTGTGAAAAGATTTATCAAATTGCGCTGGAAATAAAGAATCTATACTGGCTTATCATGCAATTTTCACAATATTTACAGATTTTTTAAACAATTATTTAAGTAATTTATTCGTATATACAGACCAAATTAATTTAATTTATTCCACAATATTAATTTAATGTCCGCTGATATTTCAATACGAGATGTCATTTATTTTTGACAAAGGAAGAGCAGAGAGAAAAAAAAAATCAGGCCAATCTGTGAATTCCGTATATTCATATACACATATACACAGCAATGTGACTAACAGAGATGACATACATGACTGATATCAAAGACAAACATGACAGTTGGTAACAGTTAGAACAGGTGATTTTAAATAGTGAAGTTTAAACGAAAAGATTTTCGTTTACTTTCTACTGTTTTATTCTCTTTTTCCAATTAATAAAACTGTTATTTATTTTCTCTTTTAAATAATACAATAGATTAAAGAAGTCTGGATTGTTTTTTGGCCGAGTCGACTGTGAAATTGTTCGGGAGTGGGCCGCTGGGGATCTGCGCTGTGGATTACTGGATTACTGGATTACTCCGACTCCGTGGATCGCTGGCTGTCATAGCTGGCTAGCATAGCTGGCTGGTTGGCTCTGTACCAGTGGACTTCCACCGGTTCCGATCTTTCTGCGCCAGGTTCACAGCACAGGGGAGCAGCTGTGTTGCAGCCCACGCCGAAAAGACTCTGGGCACACGCACGCGCGTGCAGTGCACACAGGCCGGGAAGCAGCCCAGATTTGCAAACAGCGATTCTTCGGACTTGATTGGGAATAAGAAGGTCCGATAAGATCTAGATTTGGTCTAGATTCAGATAAGAAAATATAGATAAATATAGATAAATATACTAAATATACTATATACTAAATCATTTTAAAGATATCCCTTATTATGATATTACATAAAAGGAATTTATTAATTCACAGTCTCTATTAAAAAACTAGATTATATGACACTAATACCAGTAGTAATACCAGTAATAAATATTAATAACTCAACATTTTACTAATTTACTAATTTACTAATTTACTAATTTACTAATTTACTAATTTACTAATTTGCTTTTTCCGTGGAATTCGTTGGATTGCAAAAAAATCACAATAAACTACAATATAATATAATATAATATAATATATTTACTAAGCGTTTAGGATTGTTTATTAACTCATCTTTAATTTATAATATAGTCTAATTTCTGAATATGAATAAAATATTAATGAACTAACTACTTATATATTCAATTGAATTCAATTCAGTTCAATACAATTCAATTGTCTTTTCATATACGGCGGTACCAATTATAAACAATACAATAATATAAAGAATACAGAGAATATAGAGAATAATGAAGACAAAAAAAAGAAAAAACAATAAATAAATATCAAAATTAACATGTATGTAAGTGTAGAATAGAAATTAATAATTATATATAATTATTGCATTTAAAACAATTGTATTAAATTGTATGTCTTGTAAATATGTATCATCAACTGATGTTCCCTATTGTTACTTTTCCCGAAAGACAAACAGTGCAATTGTTACTTTAAGTGATAATATATGATAATATATAATAATAACAAACAAAGAGCATCCCTTTGCTATTTAATTACGTGCACTACGTGAATCCCTGGACGACGGATCCCTGGACGGCGAAGCGGTGAACAGCTGAACAGTTGAAGTCTGAATGCGGTAGGAATGTCGCAAATATCGCGCGCTCTTGATTGCTGCACCGCCCGTCGTTGCCCTGTCGTTGTCGTTGTCAAGGGAGAGGGCTGAAGGCCGTGAAAGCCTGGGCCGTGAAAGCCTGGGCCATGGACAGCTTCCCCAGGCTGTGGTTGGTTCAGCCGATGATCTTTACGTGCAGAGCGTGCTCCAGTGCTCCAGTGCTCTCGGCAGGGGCCAACGTCAACACCGCCGAAGCCCGCCGGAGCAGCAGCCAAACAGCCCCCCTCATCGCCCTCATCTTCGCGCCCAGCTGTCAGCACGCTGCCAAACACGTTGTCAATATGCTGTCAATATGCTGTCCATATGCTGTCAATATGCTGTCAGCCTGTCACTGTTTTCCTAGAGACAAACACGCGGCGTAATCTGCATCAGCCAGCCAGCATATCCGGCCACCTAACCCCTTACCTTCCTGTCGTCATACATCTACGTACAATTACAGTCGAACATAACTGACTTCACTGGAATCACAAGAATCACAAGAATCACAAGAATCAATGGAATAGTAGTAATATTGGTTTTAATTAAGTACATAAAACAACAATAACTGAATTGAAGTTAATTTAATTTACAAAGAAATAACTTTATTATATAAGAAAATGTAATTTAATTCGATATTATTATTATTATTATTATTATTATTATTGAAAGAAATAAATAAAATTTTTACATCACTTAATTACTTGTGTAACTTAACTACTTACTTAATTTATAAAATTCTAGAATTTTATGAATAATAATTTACCTTATTTATTGTATGTGATTCATTCATTCATTTTCATAATTTAATTAACAACTTAAAAAAAATTTACTAAATTTTTTAAATTTTAATTAACTATAGAAACTATGTTATAAATATTCTCAATTTTTAATTAATTTTATTCTATTTTATAATTACTATATTCACCATAAATTTGATTTATTCTTTTAAAACGGTGAAGCCATTAATTTCTCAAATATGATCTTCATTTAAGAAAACATAGCCCATATATAATACAACTATTACACAGCTAAAGTTAAAATCAGTCCGCCTAAAAATTAAACGATTTAAGTAATTAACAAATCAAGTAATACTGATGACAGACAATTACAAGATGACGATGATGATGATCTTCTCATCTTTTATTATAATAGAGAAACGGATCTCAATTGATTCAAATAACAATCAATATGTGTCAAAACTGTTTTCTTTTTTCCTACCCTTCTTTCAATTAACTAACTGTTCACAGATTAAATCAAGTACTAGTCAAAGATCTTAAAAGTCGTGGATTACGTAATGCGGTGAATTATCAATCTTATATATAATTTCTTTTTTATTTACTTAACAAGAATATTCTGGATTTAATTAAATTACAAATCAGATAAAATTCACAAACGTGTTTTTTTTTATATATATATATTTTACTGTAAAAAATTTATAAAATAAGTGGAATAATATTTATTAATGTTTATTTCATAATTTAATTGAATTATGGTTGTTCATCACCAAAATAATCATGGAAAAATCCTCTAAAATGATATTTTTTACCAATTTCAGTTATTTTATTAAAATCTTCATCACTTAATTCAATTTCAAAAATTTTTAATATTTCAATCATTCTTGATTCATTTGATGTTGTTGTAACAGGTAATATACCATATTTATAAACCCATAATAAAATTAATTGTGTTTCTGTAATATTATATTTCAAACTTAATTCATTAATAATTGAATCTAATGATCCTTTGTCTTTAGCTTTATTTGGTAAAATTGGAGATAATGGTGAAAATGCTTCAATTAAAATATTATTTTCTTTACAAAAATTAATAATATTTGGTGATTGATTTTGTAAATAACAATGAAATTCAATTTGATTAACTTGTGGTTTAATTTTACAAATTTTAAAAATTTTTTCTAACATTTCAATATTAAAATTTGAAACACCAATATTTTTAGCTAAACCTTTTTCTTGTAAGATTTCCATTTGTTTCCATGCTTCTTCAACTGTTATTCCAGAAGTTTCATCTGAGAAAAAAGGTGAATGTATTAAAAATAAATCAACATAATCTAATTTCATTTCTTTTAATCCATTTACTAATGAATTATATGGACCATCAGAATTAGCCTTATGTGGTTGTCCATTAACTTTCCAACCAGGATTATATTTATCAGTTAACCATATTTCAGATCTATCAATACCTGAATTATTAATGGCTTCACCAATTTCAGCTCTTGTAGTATAAACTTCAGCTGTATCAACATGTCTAAAACCTGATTTTAAAGCAGTTGAAATAACGTTTAGTAAATCATGATCTAAAGTACCAGCAGCTTCTTCACCTCTACCTCTCTTCCTCCATTGCCATTTAGTTCCACTTCCAAATGCAATTGCTGGAATTTTATCACCTGTTGTATGTAATTCAAAAAATTTAGTCACTGGGGCCATATTTGAGAAAATAATTTATTTAACTTAATTTTAATTAATTTACTTGATTATTGAATATAAAATTCTTTTAAAGTGTTTATTTATAACTCAGTGAAAGTATTCATATTGATAGTTGAAGTAAATGGATGGAATGATGAGTTAGTAATTAAAGGGGAAAAGAAAGAGTGTATTCATTGTAAGTATTCATTGAAAGTGTCGATAAGACAAGCATTATTGCCTAAACAGGCAACAAGACGCAACGGCAACGGGAATAGTCGAATTGGTGGAAGTTTAAAGAGTCAGCGGCATAAAAGATGCGGGGCAACAGGAAAAGACTCATCGCAGATTTCGCAAGGTTTCGCAAGTTTCGCAAGTTTCCGCCGTGGTTGGCACGTGAACTATTATGGTGCAAAGCTGGCCTGGCTGATCTGGCTAGCCGGTGGGCCGTGATAAGGCAAGTGGCAGCTCTTTTCAGCAGGGTGTTGTTGTCTATTTATTTCCCCACTGTTCGGCGTTTATTCTCCATTTACATCAACAGCTTTTCTTGAGTATCTTCTAATAATTTATAGTTTGTCTTTCTATTTGTTTTACTGGCGTTTATTTGAATGAGTGTGTCTCTAGTGGTTGAATAACTCTCCTTAACTCTAATTTCATAATTTTTTATTCCTTTTCATTCAATTAATATATTTAAATACTATTATTGATATTATTTATATTATCAAAGAGATTTTATAAAGTAAGTAATTTATAAGATTGATTAATTTATAAAACTAATAAATATCTTTTAAAACTATACTAAATTCAATATAAGGTACATTAATTATTCGTAATTCACATTAATTTATCATATTCCAATACATTTTAGAGTATTATAATACAATTTTATACACATTAATACAATTTAATATATTTCATTAAATCTTATAATAGCGGTTAATCAATAAATTTATTAAAATTTAAGTATCAATTTAAAACATTCAAAATGTTTTAAGTAAATCAGTACACCATGTAATAAAACACAGTCATCTATATTACGTAATCAAAAAAGATAACGTGATTTTCATCAAATTTAAAGGGATTTAAAACAAATATCAATAAATAAATGAATTAAATTAAATTAAATTGAATTGAATTGAATTGAATTATATGATGTAATTAATCATATCATTAATATAAAATATAATTGTGGAAATATAAATTATTTATAAAGAAGAAGAAGATGAATAAAAGACTAGTTTATTTGAATCATAAGTGAATGAATGAATGAATCACAGCAAAATCCACAAAGCAACAGAATAAGATCAGGTGATTTGCGTGGATTGTACATTTTAATTTTAATCTTAATCTTAATTTTAATTTAAAAATTACATCGAGATGTGATCACTGTTAATAAGCTGGTTGCCACCCACTCTAGTTTCCCCTTGCTTCCCCTTACTCGCCCTCGCCCTTGGCTCCTTACTCGCTTTGAGCTGGCTCTCCCGCTGGGTCACCCACTGGCTCTGCCCGTGGCACACACAGCGCACCCCTCCACAGTTTGCTCTTGTCCTTGCTCTGTAGCTTGTGAGCGGTTATTTGACACTTTAAGGGGCAAATAACCACCATATATATCTGTATGTATAGGTATATACACTGCTCTTCTGTCCATTAGTTTGTGAAGAGAAACGCTGCTTTCACTGAGGGCTTCAATCTTGCACAACCAGCCAATCACGAAACAGACAGTGGCAGACAGAGCAGAGACACAGTCTGGAGATCCGAAGAGAGGGAGAGATTCTGAACTGAGCTGAGCTGAGCTGAACCGCCACACCGACAGCCAGCCAGACAGCCAGCCAGCTCCCCTTCCCCTGAAACACCGCCGCATCACAACCACACTGCGGTCATTCTCAGCTGGTTAACTCCTTTCATACCAATTCCAGATTGAGAAATATTAAGGGGAAATCTTTAAAATTTATTTTATTGTACTAATCAATTAATTAATTTTATATTAACTATGTATGTGCACCATTACTATACTCTGTTTGTTGTAAATCAGCTGAATTGAGTTGTATCTTTCTATCCCTGCTTGATTGCTTACTTGCTACTTACTTTTTGCTACTTACTACTTGCCACTTACTACTTACCTTACCCACTTCTTTCTCTTTCTCTTGCCTCCCGTTTAATCTTCTTCTTTCTGCCTTCACATCCCGTATCGTATCGTATCGTATCGTATCGTATGTCTTCCCACTTATTCCATCTTTATATATTTAAAATGACTTATCTATTTTATTGTACCATATTTTACGACACTTCTAAATAATAATAACATATATTATATTCATTCAAATATTTGAATACTTTTAACAAAATGGGTAAATGTATTACAATTATTAAATTAGTTGGTACTGGTTCAGTTGGTATTGCTTCATCTTATTTATTATATAATTCAATTGATATTATTAAAAATTTAATACCAAATATTAATATTATTCAAGAAAATGATAAAACAAAAAATAGTATAACTTCAAAAATAATTAAATTAATTAATTCAAATAGATTATTATTTACAAGTTTTTCTTTAATTTCATTAAGATTATTTTCATTAGCTTATACTCATTCAAATAAAAGTGGTAAACATCCATACTTAATTTATGCTTCAATTACTATCCCATTATCAATTATTTCATATTACTTAAATTGTTTTAAATTTGAACAAAATTTATTAAAAATTTATAACCCAAATTCATTTACAGTTAAAAGCAATAATAATTTATGTTCGTTTATTAAAAATTCACGTAAATCAACTTTAAAATTTTCAATTAATAAAATTAATTATTTACAAGAATTAAATAATGATAAATATGATTCTATTAAAAAAATTTTAAATTCATTTAATAATTTCTTAAATAATAGACTTAATAATATTGAAAGTATACAAGAAGGGGAAGAATTAACTACTGCAACTGCAACTGCAACTGCAACTGCTACCACTACCACCACAAGTGAAGAAACATCTCCATTAGATAATTCTATTTATAATTCAGTGAAAAAACCAGAATTTACAGGTGATGAATCATTAGAAGAAGAATTACCAAAATCAATTGCTGTTAAAGATGAAGATGAAATTGAAATTAATAATGCTTTAATTTTAAGTGAAACTAAAACTAATTTAAGAAAACTTTCAAATGGTTATAAAATTACTGCTGGTATTTCAAGTTTAAGTTTTATTATTTCTGTTATTGGTTTATTAGGTGATAATTATTAATTTAATTTAATTTATTAATATTTTCTTATATTTATATCTATATTTCTTTAACCATCTATCTATTTCTTTCCTCTTTATATTTCTTTCCTCTTTATATTTATCTTTTTTTACCTATATGACTATACTTTAATTGTTTGAACAATACAATATATTATTTATTAAAATTATATTATAATCTTAGAATTGGTTATACTTTGATACTCAATACTCAATACTCAGTAATCTTTATCTGCAAGTAATTTAAAAATCGTGCAATAAATAAATAAATAAATAAATAAATTTATTGTTAATTATTGTTAATCACCGCCACTGCCGTATTTTATCTATTTTATCGTGTGATCAGGCGGGCATCTAAAATGGTGCCATAATCACTCGGTGCACAGGTTAAAGAACAAGCTTCTCAATTTTTCTGAATTTTTATCAAAAACCGCGCAAATGAAATAGTCACGTGAACAATTGACATAGATATTACATAAGCATACAGACATGGAAGGTTGTTAGCGGGGAAGATAAAACCCGTGCACTCAAGAAATCTTTTTATTTTACAGCTGAGTCAGCCAGCCACTTAGCCAAGCAGCCAAGCAGCCCAGCAGCCCAGCAGCCACACGACCGCCACCCGCCACACCACAAAACAAACAGCTGACAAAATCCAAAATCCAAAATCCAAAATCAAAACAAACAAACAAACAAAGCAAAAGCAAAAACAAAAGCAAAAACAAAAACAAAAACAAAAACAAAAAAAGCAAAACATCCAAACACAGTAATCAACAATTCACAAAATCTCAATCACAAAAAATAACTAAAAACATCTAAACATCCCTAATTTTTTAAAAAATCAATTTCTCATACTCTTTATTTACTATGCTTAACTTAACCTTTACATACCTTTTACTCTCTTACTTGCTTGTTTGTTTGTTTACTTGTTTTGCTTGTTTTTGTTTGTTTACATATTTTCACTGTCTTTCTTGTTTACCATTACTATCACTCTAAAACACCAAATATATTATATACTTACTCAGATTACCATTTTCATCTGTACATCTAAACACACGTTATTGTAATTTTTTGTATCAATACACTTCAATTGACAGTTTGATTTTTAGTTTTACACCACTTGAATACTTCACCTTATCTATCTATCTACTCCACACTTGATCTCTCTCAATTACATATACTATACCTCAATTGCTTTACTTGATATTCAATATATATTTATATACCATATAATAATATATATTCATACAACTTAAACAAAAAAAAAAGTTATTTAGTACTATAAAAAAAGAAAAATAAATTCAATTTGGATAGATAATACTACCATTGAAAAAAAAAAATACTAAAAAAATGTCTGATACAAAACAGGACACGAAAAAACAAGAAGAAGTTGTTAAAGAAATTGAACAATCTTCTTCAACTTCAACCTCTTCTGCTCCTGCCACAGCACCTGAAGTTGAAAAGACTAAACAAGTTGAATCAACAGATGCCGATGCCGATGCCGACGCTGATGCAACAGCTGCTGCAACAGCTGCTGCAGTAGCTGCAATTCAAGCTTCTGGTATAATACCTGATGAAAAAACTACAACTACTACATCCACAACAAGTTCAACACAAAATCAATTATTGAAAAATAAATCTTTTTATATTATTTCAAAAGATAATTCCTCTGAAAATATTAAAGAATTATCAAATAAAATTGAAAAATTAGGTGGTTTAATTAAATCAAATTTAAATGATGAATTTAAAGGTATTATATTAGCTGAAAATAAAGAAAGTATTCCACCATCAATATCTCAAAAAGTTTTATCATTTGAATACATAAATGAATTATCAAATTCAAATAATCCAATTGAAAAAACAAGTAAATTTATACTGAAAAAATCAGATGATCATCATACTGGTGATGATTCTTCAGAAAAGAAAAAGGAAAAAACAAAAGATTCAAAAGACAAGAAGGATAAAAAATCTGAAAAAAAGGATAAGAAAGATAAAGATAAAAAAGAAAAAAAGGATAAAGATAAAAAAGAAAAAAAAGATAAAGAAAAAAAGGAAAAATTAGATAAAAAGGATAAATCTGATAAAAAGGATAAACTTGAAAAATTAGATAAAAAAGATAAATCTGATAAAAAGGATAAATCTGATAAAATTGAAAAATTAGATAAAAAATCTGATAAATCAAATAAATCTTCTTCTTCAACAGTTACAGCTAATGATGATTCTACAACAACCACTACTACTACTGCTCTTACTCCAAAAACTACTGAAAAATCAGATGAAAAGATTGTTTCTTCTGATGATAAAAAGGAGAAAAAGGAAAAGAAAGAAAAGAAAGATGAAGATAAAAATGGTGAATTAAAACAATTATCTGAATCAACATCAGCATCAACTGCAGCAGCAGATGCTGAAACTGTAGCAGCAGCAACAGCAGCAGCAACAGCAGCAGCCGAAGCAGCAGCCACAGCCGCAGCAGCCGCAGCAGTTGCAGCAGTAACTTCAATTGCTCCATCACATCCTGAACCTTCTTCTTCTGCTTCTATCACTGAATCCCAAGACTCTAAAATCTCTGAATCAGTAACAGATGCAACAACAACCACAACAACAACTCCTTCAACGGCAGCCTCTAAAAAAGAATCTAAAAAGGAAGCTAAAAAGGAAAAAGATGCTATTGTTAAAAAGGAAAAAGAAATTAAAAAGGAAAAAGATGCTGCTATTAAAAAAGATAAATCAACAAAAGAATCGACTGTTGCTCGTATTTCTAGAATTGATCCTTCAAAACCTTTCAATGAAGATGATTATAAAAATATTAACTTATATCCAGGTGCTTTATTACCTCCTTCTAAAATCTCTCCACAAAATAAGAAAAGTATTAAATTCACAAGTGTTGAAGATGAAGTCATCTTAGAATTAATCAGAAGAAATCCACATCTTAGAGCAACTCATAGTTTTTTCACTCAAATAGCTACTTTACCAAGTTTAAGTGGTCATACAGGAAACTCTGTTCGTTTCAGATTTCGTAAAGTTATTACTCCAACTTTAGATTTCGTTTATGATGTAGATCCAAAGACAAATGAATTGAAATTAGATCCAGAAACAAAAGAACCAGTTAAAATCCAAGAATTACCTGAATTGATTAAATCTCAATATACCGCTGAAGAAGATTACGTCTTATGTTCTAAAATTTTAAATTTTAAACAATCAGTCTCTGGTATCACACCTACTGTTGCCGCTACTGCTTCTTCTTCTACTTCATCTAAAGTTGAATCTAAAGAATCTGATGAATCAAAGAAAGATGAAGCAAAATCAGATGAAACAAAATCAGATGAAACTTCAAATGGTGATGCTACAACAACAGAATCTTCCAAAGATAGTACTGACGCAGCAACCGCAGCAGCAGCAGCAGCAGCAGCTTCCATTACTTCAGCATTAAAGGCAACTGCCACTATTCCAAGTGTATCTTCAGTGCTTGCCGCTGCAGGTAGAAAAAGAAGATCAAATCCAAATGCAATCCCTGAATCTTTATTCCAAGAATTAAAAGATATAAATCCAAGACATTCAGCTATGTCATGGAGAGATAGATACAGAAAATTCGCATCTCAATACGGTTTAGATAAGTATGTTGCCTATTACGAAGAATGTATTAAAAATGGTGAAGCTCCTCAACCAATGAAGAATTTAAGTTCAAGGGCTAATAGATCCGATGGCAGTAGAAAACGTAAAAGAGAAGAAGCCGAAGCCGCCGCTGCCGCTGCCGCCGCCGCCGCCGCAGCAGCATCAGCAGCAGCATCAGCATCAGCAGCTACCACTGCATCTAGTGGAGTCCCACCATCATCAGATGATAAATCAGATGAAACTGCAACTCCAAAGGACAAGAAACCAAAGACTGTTGCTACTAACTCTTCCACTACTACTAGTGAAGATGAAAAGAAAGATAAAAAATCTAAGAAATCAAAGAGAAAGGCTACTGATGAAATTTCAGATGACGTTGAATCAAAGAAACAACGTACTGATACTGCTTCTACCCAAGCTGATGAATTAGATGAATTAGCTAGAATCTCTGTTGAAAGACAAAACGATGAATCCAAACAACAACATGGTTATTTGAATGATGCTGAAGAAGCTCGTGCTGTTGCTTCGTTAGCTTCAGCTGTTTCTGCAGATGCCACTAGAATCGCAAGAGAAGCAGCAGCAGCAGTTGGTGCCACTACAGGCTCTACTGAAACTGATATCGATGGTGTTGTCTCTGATGAAACCAAAGATGATAAATCTGATCCAAACGCTATGACTGGTGCTAATATTTTTGAAATTATGGAAGAAGCACATAAGGCTTTAGAAGAACATTTGAAATCTGAAAATGCTGCTCAAAAGGCTCTTGAATCAGTTGATTCATTAACTAAAATTTCTCCAATTGATAATAAAAAAGATAAAGATACAGATGAATTAATTAAAACAATTTCAGAAAATTTTGAAAAGGCAAAGACTGAAAAAATGTCTAAATCTGAAATTTTCCAATTATTATTCGAAAAAGCATCTATTAATTCAAAATGGTCTTCTCACTGGTATGAATGTTCATCTGGTGATTTATCAGTTATGTTATCAGCAATTAAAAATTATTTATTGAATGATGAATTAGAATTAAAAGATACTAAAGGTTATTGGACATTAGAACAAGATGAATTATTGAAAAAGGGCAATGAAGATGATATTAAAGAATTAGTTAAAATTCATGGAACTGATAATGTTGAAAAAAGAAAATCAAAATTTGAAGATTAATTGAATTAATTAATTATTTTAAAGTATTTTTTTTTTCAATTCAACCATTGCTATCTTTTCCAAAAGAGAAAAAAGTTTGATTTTACCTATTATTGTATTTTTAATGTTTGTAATTCATGTTCATAAATCATTATTATTATTACTACCAATTAATTAATTTTGTGTTTTTTTATTTCATTATCTAATCTAAGCTTTTATTAATTTGTATTTTTTTGTTGTGAATCTTAATTATTGTATTTATTAGCCACCTTTGTATTAATTCCTTTTTTTCTTTTATCCAAGATTTTGTACCGATTTATTTATTTTATATCCTTTATATTTTATTTGTTTATTATTATTTATAATTTATTATTAACTCCTTTCTTTCTTTACTTCATTTTTTATAACCTGCTTTTTTTTGTTGTTTTGTTATTTTTTTATATTCCCTACTACTACTATTATTATTATTATTATTATTATTATTACTATTGATTTTAACTGAGCCTTTTTTTTCTCTCATTAATTTTTTTCATTTTTCATTTCTGCTTAGTGATATTTTAACATTCAAATTAACCTACTTTTATATCAATTTTTTAAAATATTATAACTATAAGTTTATTACTGTAAGTTTTGAATATATTATAGAACGTAAATGAATTAAAATTATAAATGAAAGGGGCATTAATTAATTAAATAAATGAAAAATATGAGAATTATGATTATATATAAATATATATAAGTGTAAGGATAAGGAAAAAAAGTTTCAGTTATTAAAAAAAAAAATATCATCAGAATTAAAAGAAATAAACGTTTACTTCTACTCTTCATCTTCAGTAATTTTTGGAGTTTCTTCATTATAATCACCTAAATAATATCTTAATATAACACAAACGATACAAGCAACAATACTAACACCAAGAATTAAGACTAACATCATATTAGAATATTGAAATTCTCTGGCTTTATCAGCAGGCCAACCTGAGAATAAAGCATAAGTAGCCATAACTGTACCTAAATTACCTAAACCTGAAACGAGGGCAACACTAACAGCACAACCAACATCACCATGTCTTGGACCAAAAATTTCAGTTGTCCAAGTCATTGTAATTGGAACTGTTGGACCTAAACCATAACCTGCAATTAATAAACCTGCATATTTATTCCAAAATCCATGAGCATAAGTGGTAACTAACATACCAACTATAATGATTAAAGTTGAGAAACAGAAAAAAACAGGTCTATAAGATTTATATTTATCTGCGAATGGAGTAATTGTTAAGATACCACCTAAATCAAATAACCAAATTGGGGCATAAAGTAAAGAGACATCGATACCAGATAAAGAAGGTTTATAAATTTTAATGATTGTAGTACCGAAGACAGCAAGACCAAAACCTGTACCGACAACACCAAAATACATCATAATTAAAGGCCAAATTCTTGGATTTTTAATGATTTCTAATATATCTCTAAAATCCCATTCAATCTTTTTATATCTTAAAATCATATCACGTCTATGTAATTCTCTTTCATGATCATTTAATGGTTGAGTTGGAGTTGTTGCTTTTCTAAACCAAGCTGGGAAAATTTTATCCAATTTTGAATTAAATTGATCTAAATCGACTAAATGCTGTGGACGATCAGGTAACCACCAGATAGTGAGAATACCAACAAAAACACAACAAGAACCATAGACAATCATATACCATTTCCAACCTTCATAACCACGGGCCATATCCATTTTTTGGAAACCTGCAGAGACTAAACCAGCAGCAGATGCAGATAATTGAGCAGCAGTAAAATAATAACCAACTCTTTTAGCAGTTCTATGAGATGGATACCATAAAGAGATATAATAACTTAAGGCAGGCCATAAACCAGCACTAACAAAACCAGAAACAAAACGAACACCTATTAAACCACCAGCACTTTTAATAGCAGAATAACAACAATAGACAATACCATCACTAATAACAATTCTACTAATCCAAATTTGAGGTGAAACTTTAGTCATGATCATATTCATTGGAGTATCAAAGATAATATAAGCAACGTAATAAAGAGCTGAAGCAACAGAAGTATCATGAGAATCTAAATTCAAAGTTTGAATTAATGAATGTCCAGATTCAGCATTCATGGTTAAAGTATTACCATAAGCTGAAGAACCAAAGGAGACTAAGAAATAAACAGCCCATAAAGCTGGAATAATTCTGTAATCTAAGTGTCTATAAACAGCATCTAATTCTTTTTCAGTTGGAGCATCAATACCATCGAATTCACTTCCTGAATATTCTAAATCGACTTGCTTTGAATCTAAGTTATCCATATTTTCATTTGATTTGATTGCTTGAGAATCATCAATAGATGATGCAGAAGACATGATTTTAATATCTTGAACCATTATAATTATAGAATATATTAATAATTATAATTATATTTATATTTTTATTGTAAATAATGATAAAAGAAAATATTAAAAAACAAAAATAAAAGATGAATAGAGGTTGGGAATCCTCACTTATTTATATTACGAGACTAATCAAATATGATATATTAACAGTAAGAGTCATATAAGAGAAAAGCCCCTAAAAAAGAAAACATAGACTCTAAAAATATTCCAACCCAAAGAAAAAAAGTGATGGGAAAGGGGGCAAGTATTGTTGAAAAAATGTTGAAAAGTAGTGAGAGGCTGTTACAAAATGTATATAAATTATATAAATTTAAAAGTAAATTTACACATAGTTAAACCCATAGTAAATTAAAAAAGCGAGCATGGGGAAATTGAATTTTCTCTTGTTTTTTAAAAGACTGAGAAAATTTCAAGAATTTGGAAAGATGATTCCAATATGATTCATTACCCAATTAGGCAATTTAATTGTGTATAACACTACTTTATTGATTTTTTTAAATCTACTGACTTCACCGGTTTACCAATTTCTTTAGTTTTCATTGGATATGCATATTTAGAACAATATCGATTCTTTTTTTTTTTTTTCGTTTCAGCTATAGAGGATATTGTTTGTAAAATCAACACTAAGCTGAAACAGAAAGGGGCTTTTCACATTGGTAATTGTTGGGAAGTTTTATTACTTGTTACTATAGTTTTTTTTTTTTAGAAATTACCAATGAAAAAATCTTATAATAATTCAGTCATAAATTTAAATAATGAGTTATATTTATCAATTTCCATATAATTAATTTTGGCCAATTTTTTTATTAATCGATAGAAACGAGAGTGAGTAAAATTTCAATTTGGTAGATTATTATTTATTAAAATTACTAAAAATATATATGGTTGCATTGAATATAAAGAGTCAATTTATTTAAACAACCCAATATTATTTTGTATTTGTATATTTATTATAACAATAAGTGTTGAATTTTTATACTCAACAAACAGAGAGATGAGTCACTGACTGAGTTAAGAAGTTTAAGATAACAACAAATTTAAAATAAATTAAGAGCTATGATTATTTCTGTAGGTTGATTTTCTCTTTGATATTTAAAAATTCACAACCATTTATCAGAAATATAAATTTTGGAAAGTTATTAGAAAAAAAAAACAGAAATAGAAAAAAGGAAACTACAGAAAGACGTGACGACAACAACGAAATGTGAACTATAGTAATAGTAAAAGTTATGTTATTGATTACTAGAAGTCATAGAAGAATATGGTATATGTATTAAAAGTTGCTTCAAGTTAAATAAAAAGCAAGTTAAATAAAAAGCAAGTTAAATAAAAAGCAAGTTAAATATAAAAGCAAATTAAATATAAGACCAGTTCAATTTAAAAAAACAGAAGACAAGTTTTAAAAAAATACAAAAAACAGAAACAAAAGACTATAAGTGCATATGAGAATACTAATTTTCACTATTTGCTACTTATTTATCATAAAAGCGCATTTACAACTCACCAGTTTTTCATAGAAGTCAGCAGACAGCAGAAACCGGTGAAAATCCAATGCTATCGACAACCAAACAGGAAGACGATCGACGCATATCAACAATGTGGAGTTAAGCCAGGTAAACTCCCGCTTGCAGAGTTTTCTGCAGAGTTTTCTGCAGAATCCTGTGCTGGCCGTGCAGTCTCTTTCTGCATCTTTCTGGGTCTCGGGTAAATTTGCTGGAGAGATTTGATGGAGAAGCGCGGAGGGTTTTCGAGTGTCTTTTAGGGGATTGCGACGTAGCGCAAAGCAATTGCGGAGAGTCTTCGGAGAACGCTAGAGACAGCGAGAGAGAGTGAGAGAGAGTGAGCCGCAAACTGACCAATCTCCGTTAGTTACTTATCTCCAGTGTCTCCTTGTTTGGTGTTTCTGATCTGGATTCGGCCAGAACAATGGGCAATTCCAGATTAGAGGTGAGTCAGATTACACATTCTCAAATCACACTGCTTCTATTTAAAGCAAAGCCTTTGTTTAAACCATTCTGAGTAAATCCGAGCCGACCGGTTCGCTCAGGGCAGCAAATGTGCCAAATATRTCTTCTCGTCCGTCATGGGATCGTCTTATATTACATCTATTTGGGTCTTCAAAAAATCACTCACTTTTCAAGTTCACATACACAGTTAAGGCTTGTCACTCAGCCTCTTAAATATAGATAGCGAAATCATCGGTGATAAACTTGTTTAAGTTGATGAGATTGTTGAAATTGATAAAAAACGTTGATGAATTTGAGAGAGTTAATGAACTTGATCAAGTTGATTAATTGAATCATTATCCAATAGCTATCCACTAGGATGACTCACATCACTGCCAGCTCTGTCTCTTGGCGGTTCTCTCTTGTCCAGAGCCCGGCCACACACCAACGGCCACACACCAACGGCCACACACCAACGGCCGCACACCAACGGCCGCACACCAACGGCCGCACACCAACGGCCACTCGCCGCACTAGCGGACGGCACTGGCAGACGTCGGCATACTCGTGCCTCCTGGCCCAAAGCGGAAACTAGCACCGAGGACAGCCCCAAAAGCACGCTAACGCCGATGATCGCGGGCAGTAGCTGGCTGCAGTCAGCAACCGGAGCCAGCAGCCTGCGAGCTGCCGTGGTGGAGACAATGGAGTCCATGGACAATTAAAAGGCGCGCCAGGACAATGCGCCTCCACAGCCCACCCACAGGCGCCACAGCCCTTACCGACCCGCCAATTCTCGTCACAGGCCACACTCAGCCGTGGGCCCTGCTTCTGTCTAGCTCGTTTTCTGGGCAGCAAGGTGGAGGGCCACACGAGTGGCTCAGAGGACAACAGGCAAACAACAGGCAAACAAGAGAAGAATAAGCACAGAACAAACAGTTAACAACGATTTAAACAGTTATTTGTAATATTTATAATAACAAGCAGCTTTTTCTCTATTGTTTGGGACACTAGTGTGTGATTATATTTAAGTATACATTGGAACTAAAAACTTTCCCAGTGCATTGCCAAATAAAAGTGTCAATCATAGTATGTCATATCAAAAATCCAAATATCAAATATCCAAATATTAAAATATTCAAATTAGTCATTGCTATATAAAGACAGACAAGATTCTCACAAATACGTAACAAGTCTTGGCATTTTTTTATTGTTTTCTTATATACTCTTCTTGTATTTTATTTTATTTTATTTTATTTTATTTCATTTCATTTTATTTTATTTATATTATTTTATTTATATCATTTTAAAGTGCTTTAAAAAAAGTTTTGAATTTTTGATTCACTTGATTCAACTTGATTCAACAATTACATTCTTTTTTCCATTTATTCCCACTTTCATTAATTACTATAATATGTACTTTCATATATAGACAAAAGATATACAAAAAGAAAAGAAGACAAATATACATAAAATGAGTTCAAATACTGATATTGAACTGATCCACAGAGATCCAAGAATAATACCACAAAAGAGAACTTTTTCCATTTTTTTGAAAAAGACACAACCACCAATACCGACTCAAGATGAAAGAAAACCATTCCCATATTTAAAATCAAATTGGTTCAATAAATCGTTATTCTTATGGTTACTTCCTTTATTATTCAAAGGTTATAAAAGAAAATTAGTTGATGAAGATTTATGGTATATGGATGAACAAGATTCTGTTAATTATTCATATGGTACATTCATAGAAAGATTTAATTTAGATGTTAAAAATTATAAAATCAAATATCTTTCTCAAAAATTAAATAAACCAATATCAGATATAACTGATTGTGATTTAATAGAATTAGATAAAAAAGTACCTGAAGATTTTGAATATCCAAAGACTTTATTATTTAAAACAATAGTTCATGTTTATGGTTTCCAATATACTTCAACTGTATTATTAAGATTATTTGCTGATATTTTCACTTGTGTTACTCCATTATTATCAAAAGAATTAATTAAATTTGTTGAAAAAAAGGCTACATTCCCAAATACTCCATTAGGTAAAGGTGTAGGATATGCAATCGGTTGTTCAATTTTTGTATTTTTTAGAAGTTTTTTATTAGCTCATTATTTTAATTCTGGTGGATTTTTTGGTTTAAAATTGAAAAATTTATTAATTAAAGCAGTTTATGATAAATCTTTTAAATTAAGTAGACAAAGTCATCATGATTTCCCACCTGGTAAAATAACTTCAATTATGGGTACAGATTTAGCAAGATTTGAAATAGCTGGTACTTTTTTCGGTAATATTTTAGTTTTCCCAATAACTTTATCATTAACAATTATATTATTATGTATTAATATAGGTGCTGTTGGTTTAATTGGTATTGCAGTTTTCATAATTTTATTCATATTTGTCGTTTTCATTTCAAAATTTTTAATGAAATATAGAGTATTGGCTAATAAATTTACTGATAAAAGAGTTAATTCAATTAAAGAATTATTAAATAATTTAAAAATGGTTAAATATTATACTTGGGAAGAACCATATTTAAATTTATTAAAATATTTAAGAGAAAATGAAATGAAATTATTATTTAAAATGCAAAGTGTTAGATCATTAACTTTAGCTTTATGTATGAATTTACCTTCAATTTCAGCTTTAGTTGCTTTCTTATGTATGTATGCTATCGATGGTATGAAAAATCCAGCTAATGTCTTTACTGGTTTGTCTTTCTTCAACGTGCTGGCCTCACAATCTTTAATTATGCCACTTGCTATTAGTACTTGTATCGATGGTTACATTGGTTTAAGAAGAACACAAGCTTTTTTATTATCCTCTGAAGAAAATGATGAATTAAATGATGATGATGAAGAAGGAGATACAGAAGGAGATACAGAAGAAGAAAGAGATTCAAATTCTTTTACCGATAAGAAATCTATTGGGAACTCCAATAAAGAATATATTGATAAAGATCAAAATTCAATTGCTATTCAAGTGGTTAATGGTACTTTTGAATGGGATAAACTTTCAGATGAAGAAGAAAATGAAAAAAAAATTAAAAATGATGATGAGAAAAAGGGTAAGAAGAAAAAGTTTTTCAAGAGAAATAATAGTAATAATAATAAGAAAACTAAAGGGGATGAAATTAAAGATGAAACTATTAAAATGAATCAAAATGATGATAAGAATGAAGTAACTGACAATTCATTTACTAATTTACATGGTATTAATCTTTCTATTAAAAAAGGTGAATTTATTGCAATTACAGGTGTTATTGGATCAGGTAAGAGTTCATTATTAAATGCATTGGCTAAATTCATGCCAATTAAAAAAGGTTCAATATCTGTTGAAGGTTCATTATTATTATGTGGGTATCCATGGGTTCAAAATACTACAATTAAAGATAATATCTTATTTGGTAGTGAATATGATGAAGAAAAATATAAAAAAGTAATTCAAGTATGTGCATTAGAAAGAGATTTAACTTTATTCCCATTTGGAGATGAAACTGAAATTGGTGAAAGAGGTATTACTTTATCAGGAGGTCAAAAGGCTAGATTGAATCTTGCAAGAAGTGTTTATGCAAATAGTGATATTTTATTAATGGATGATGTATTAAGTGCTGTTGATGCTAGAGTCGGTGAACATATTATGGAAGATTGTATTTTAGGGTATTTAAAGGATAAAACTAGGATCTTGGCTACTCATCAGTTATCGCTTATTGGTAAAGCTGATAAAGTGATTTTCATCAATGTTGGTGGTGGTATATCTATTGGTTCTATTGAAGAATTAAAAGAGACCAATGAAGATTTCAAAAGATTGATTGAATTTGGTGGTGATCAACAACAGCATGATCATCATCATGGTTCAGAAGATGACAATATAGGAAAAGATGAAACTGAAGAAAAAGAAAAAGAAGAAGATGAAATTGATGAGGAATTACGCGAACTTGATGATTCAGGATTAGAATTAGATGATGATGCTAAGAGTGCAATATTAGAAAAGATAAAATCTAAAAATATTAAAAAAAATGAACAAATAAAAAAGGAATTTGATAATAAAGATATTAATGGAGTAACATTAAAAGTTTACACTAGATTTATTGGACTTTCAAGTAAATCACCAATTTTATCATTTTCACTATTAATTTTTTTATTTATTACAGCTGTTTTTTCAAATATTTATTCAACAGTTGTATTATCTTATTGGACAGGTGGATCATTTGGATTATCACAATCAACATATCAAGGATTATATTCAATGTTTACATTCTTAGGACTTATATTATTATTAATTACATATATCTTAATGTCATTTTTAAACAATACAGCTTCTAGTCGTATTAGTATTATGGCATTACAAAAAATATTAAGAACTCCAATTTCTTATTTAGATGTTACTCCAATGGGTAGAATATTAAACAGATTTACCAAGGATACTGATGTAATAGATAATGAAATATTAGATCAATTAAGATGGTTTTTATTTGCAATTGGTAATGGTGTTGGTATATTAATTCTTTGTATTATTTATATTCCATGGTTTGCACTTTCATTACCATTTTTATTATTTTTGTATTATATTTTCACAGATATATATACTGCATCATCTAATGATATTAAAAGAATGGAGGCTGCTAGAAGGTCAATGGTTTTCAATAATTTTGGAGAAACTTTAAACGGTATGGCAACAATTAAAAGTTATGGTGAAAATGCAATAAATAGGTTTATATTAAAGAATGTTAAATATATTGATGAGATGACTGAAGCTTCAATGTTATCAGTTTCAAATCAAAGGTGTCTTGCAGTTTATCTTTCATTTGTTGGTACATTTTTCATGTTTGCTATAACGATGTTATGTTGTGGTGGTGTTTTCAATGTTAGTGCATCTGATACAGGTTTATTAGTTTCAAATGTTATGGCAGTTACCAATATTTTTTCATTTATTGTTAGATCTGCAACATTAATTGAGAATCAAATGACATCTGCTGAAAGAATTGAAGAGTATGCATTTGATTTAGTTGAAGAAGCACCAGTACATACGGATTATAAGATGGATAAAAACAATTGGCCATCTAAAGGTGAGATTGAATTTAATAATGTCTCAATGAGGTATAGACCAGAATTACCTTTAAGTCTTTTGAATTTGAATTTAAAGATTAATGGTAATGAAAAGATTGGTATTTGTGGTAGAACAGGTGCTGGTAAATCTACTATTACTAGTTCATTATATAGGTTAGTTGAATTATCTGAAGGATCTATTGTTATTGATGGTATTGATATTAGTAAGATTGGTTTATTTGATCTCAGATCTAAATTATGTATTATTCCTCAAGATCCAATATTGTTTAATGGTACAATGAGAGAAAATTTAGATCCATTTAAAGAGAAAACAGATGAAGAATTATATATGTCATTGAAAAGATCAGGTTTAATTGAAGTTGAAAATGATTTACAATTTCAAGAAATATTAACAGGTAAAACAATTAATAAATTTTCATTGAATCAAAAAGTTGAAGATGGAGGTGAAAATTTTTCATTAGGAGAAAGACAGTTAATTGCATTAGCTAGAGCATTAGTGAGACAATCAAAGATATTAATATTAGATGAAGCTACATCTAGTGTTGATTACGAAACTGATTCTAAGATTCAAAATACAATAGCTACAGAATTTAAACATTGTACTATATTATGTGTTGCACATAGGTTAAAGACAATTTTAAACTATGATAAGATTTTAGTTATGGATAAAGGTGAAGCAGTTGAATTTGATTCTCCATTGAATTTATATTCTAATAATACTAGTATCTTTAGAGATATGTGTAATAAGAGTGGAATAAAAGAAAATGATTTCTTATAATATTATCCAGTGTATAATTTATAATTTATAATTTATAATTTATAATTTTTAATTTAATTTAATGTAATTTAATTTGATTTAATTTATTTTAGTTTAATAATCTAACATTACTTTACCGAAATAGATAAACGGAATATTTAAATGATTCATTGTATTTGATGAACTCCGCCTGAGTCTTATCTCTATTAGGTAATATCTCTATTACGTAATCGTCATTTTTGCAAACCTGGTGGTTTTTCCTGGACTCCGCTGTGGGGGAATTTCACAGCCGGCCGGACGGTAGGAATGGCTGGCGGCTGGATATCTTTAAAGTAGCAGCCGGTTGCGGCCCGCTAGTGGACCGCCAGACATTATTCATGGGGAGGACAAAACCGTTGGGAACTCCGCTTTAGATCGGCTGGGGGATCCATACCCGCAACAACAGGGGGAGCAGGGGCAGGCTGCAGCGTGGAATGGAGCACAGCGTGGCATAAAGCAAACGACGAGGCATGAAGAAAACAGCATGGCACACGAGCAGCATAGTGTCCTAGAGAGAATATGTAGAATTTGGAACTAAATTACAGCACTTTAGATTCAAATTCAGATTTTGATTCAGCAATTTGCAAATTTAGATTCAGCAAGAGACTAAAAGACTAAATTGTTGGATTTGGTACAAATCAGGAAAGCTTCCATGCCGCCGAAGGAGTCAGAGGCGGGGCTGTTCTTGCTGCCACGGACTGTGCTTGCATTGCACGGTGTGCGGCCGCGTTCATTAGCTGCTGCCCACCTACCTAACTGCCTGCCTGCCTGCCTGCCTGCCTGTTAGCGTCCCCCTTGTCTCTCCCCCGCCACCCACCCCCTGAATACCGACCCGCTCGGAGCTACCACACCACACCGCGCTGCCTGCTCTCCTCCGCCGCCTGCTTTTCTCCGGCTGCTCTCCGCCGCCTAAACACCGAAGACCACGGAGACGGAGTACGGACGCGGAGAAGCTAAGCACTGCAGAGCTGGCCAAAGCAATGCGAAGCAAGGCAGGCTGCCTGCCCGTCAGCCCCTTGGGCAGCTTCTCAGCACGCAAACCCAATCGCAAGCGCAAGGGCAAAAACGCAGACAAAAGCGCAGGCAAAAGCGCAGGCAAAAAACCGGGCACGGCCGCCCTCCGTCCCTCCGTCAGTGAATCATCCCTTCGTCCCAGGCACACGGCCACCCCAGGCAGCCTGCACAAAAAGACAGCCGCGGCACAGGCAGCGCAGCCGGAGAATGCAATGGACAACCAGCCAGACAATGCGGCGGGCATACGCAGACAATGCGAAGCGAGGCAGCCTAATCGAGAGACAATGGCTGAATCTGCCGAACAGCAAAGCGCACATAATTTTGAGTGGAGTAATATAACTAAATACAATCAGATACAGCTTAATACGATTAATACAATTTAATTTAATGTTATCTAGCATTATTTAATACAGATTTAATATATGTCAATTTAATTCAATTTGAGTCAATCATAATCGTTGCTGTGGTTCTTTTTTAATATATGTAGCACGATGTAATGTCTAATATATTTACGTATAAGCTTTTAGTTGTTAACCATTTAAAATTAATTCAAATCATATAAATTGACTTAACTGCCCCCTTATCTATTTTACAATCATTTAAATAAAATAATATATATATATATATATAAATCATATTCTTATATATAAATATTCATATACCTCACTATCTTAATCCATTGTCTGGTACAATTTGTCTTCAAATTCTTATAAATACTTCTTATAAATACAAATAAAATCAAACAAAATGTTATTTGGAATAGTTACAGGTGCAAATGGTGGTATTGGTATTGCATTAACAAGAGAATTATGTAAAAATGGTTATTATATTTTTGCAATTTCAAGAAATGATAATGATTTAAAAGATTTAAAATATACATCACCTGAAATTGCTGATTTTTTTGAAATAATCAAATGTGATTTAAATAATGATAATGAAATACAAAAATTATATGAAAAAATAATGGTAAAGACAAATAATAAATTAGATTTATTATATCATAACGCTGGTGTTTCATTCACTAAATCAGTTATTGATTTGTCAAATGATGAATTAATTAAAAGTTATAACGTTAATTTATTTGCTCCAATGAAAATAACTAAAATCTTTAGCAAGAGTTTAATTAAAAATAAGGGTACTATTTGTTTCACTTCTTCTGTTGCTAGTTTTGTACCATTACCATTTACAGGTGCTTATTGCTCTTCAAAAGCAGCTTTAAATCAATATGCAAATAATTTATCTTTAGAATTAGGTGGATTTGGTGTAAAAGTTTTGAATTTTATAACTGGTTTAATAGATACAAAATTTGTTGATATAAAAGATGATGATTTAAAATTCCCTTCAAATTCTGTTTTCGCAACTATACCGGAAAGTTCATATATTTTAAAGAATAAAGCTAAAGCTCAAACCGATAAAAAGGGTCAAAATCCAAATGACTACGCTAAAAGTTGCGTTAATTCAATTCTTGAAGTTAATCATGATTGTCTTATTAAAGATAAAAGACAAACAGGTTCTGTTCATTTTTTTAAACCTTTCCAAGCTATTATCATTTATATCGCTTATTGGTTACTACCAACAAGTTTATTTAGAGCTTTGGTTTATAAAACTTATGGTTTAGATGATTTCTTTCAAACTTTTGATGAAGAAAGAAATTCAATTAAATTGTAATATTATTCGACTTTCATTTATATCTATATCTTATTTTGTATTTCCATTCTTTTTAATTTAATATAATTACTTCTATATTTAGTTTACTTATTTTTTTTACTTACTTCCTCGCTTACTAACTTACTTTACAAAATCGTATAATAAATAAATTATATGATGAGCCTATATTATATTAGCTTATTAATGTACAGATATATAATGGTAACATCTTCAACAGAAATACTTAAAAATAATAATAAATTTTTAAGTATTCTGTTGGTAAATTGTGTCAAGTTGTGTCATGTATAGAATAGATGAAAACGTAATAACTATACAATTGGTAATGAAATGATGATAATGATATGATAATGATAATGATGATGATGATGATGATGATGATGATGATGATGAAAAAAAACTGTCAAAAAAACAAAAAAATTAAAAGAATAAAGAAAGCAAATAAACCACCAGTTAAGATAAAAAAAGGGAAAAGAAAAAAAAATATAAATAAATAAATAGAAACAGAAACCTAAAAAATTAAAACAAGAAATAAAATAATTAAATTAAAAGAAATAAATAAAATATAATAATACTAATTGGAACAAAAAAATTAAAAAAAAAAAAAAAATTTAATGCAATGCAATTTTATGATTTTCTAAATTCACTCAAGACAGGATATATAGCTTCAAAAGCTTTATAAATTTCTTCTCTTTGTTTAGCACCAGTTAAAACAATTTTACCAGAAACGAAAATTAAAAGAACAATTTTAGGTTTAACCATTCTATAAATTAAACCAGGAAATAATTCAGGTTCATAAGAACAGAAAGTACCATGAGCATAATGTAAACCTTCTAATCTAATTGGAAATTTAACATCACATGATCCAACAATATTTTGAATCTTAAAATCTGTAAATTTAGCATTAAATCCTAATTTTTGAATAATTCTAGCATATTTTCTTGATGCTAATTTAGAATCATCTTCTGATTTAGCACCAGTAACAACCATCTTACCAGATGCAAAAATTAATGCAGTTGTCTTCGGTTCTCTAATTCTCATAATAACAGCAGCAAAACGTTTTGGATTATATTCAGCATTACGTGCATGTAATGCAATTGTCTTTAACTCTAAACGACAATCTAAATTAACTGTAGCAACAATATTTTGTAATGTTGGAACTATACCAGATGCTGCTGCATCATCTTCATCTTCTTCATCTAAAAGATCTTCATTTTTTAATTTTTCAACATTATCAGTATTTATACTGGTATTATTATCAACTATAGGTTCTTTTATATTACTAATTGATTCAACTGCTTCTTGTTTAACCATATCTGTTTGATTCATTGGAAATCCAAGTGATGTTGATGCAGTAAATGCCTTGGCTTGAGCTGCCGTTGTAGGAAGTTTTAAAGAATCCATTTTTTATGTATCGTGTTATTTATATATTTATTTTTATATGTATAATAAGTATAATTATATGTTTAATTGAATGAAAAGTTTTTCAAATTAATGACACTTTTCTAGTAAATTGAATTGAAAATTACAATTGTTTAAAAATATTTTATATCAATAGTAAATCACTATAAATATATCGCAAAATGGTGAAACCAAATCAAATGAATGTTTAGTTTGTCTTTCTTACTATTGATTTTTTTTTGTTTTATTTATTTATATCTATATATATATGTGCTTATATATATAAGAAATAAATCGATTGATAAATAGATACAAATTGTAATGAGTAATCTATTATATAATACAGAATAAATTATAGAGGATAGATCTGATAATTTATAATAGAATAATAATTAATGGTAGTGGTAATGATGATAGGTAATGTAATGATAGTAAATTAAACAACAACAAACAACACAACAAACAGTTAGTCAAAACCAGTAGTTATCACGTGAAACAGGGACTGAAAGAGACGGAAAAGACTCAAAATGATACGTAATCTATCAAATTTCACAGTCGATTAAAATTTCCTGAAAAGGGCGGGATCGCGAGTATTTATACTTCTGGCCTTTGTCCGGGTAACTGCCATTTCAATTGAGTTTTTCTCATTATTTTGAATTATTTTGAATTGTTTTCTGTCAATTTGTGTTGTTTTTTTGAAATAACGAAAACGAAATTTAAGTATGACTGAAATTAAATAATAACCAGGCTTAGTGACACAACATCTGTCATTTTCTCGGTATTTTACCGCAGATTTTCTAGTGAATTACTAGTGAATTACTAGTGAATTACTAGTGATTTGCCACTTTTCTCATTGTTTTCTCATTTCTTTCTTGGTAAACTTACTGGTGCACAGAGTAAAATAACAATGTATTATATAATTAATGACATAATGCCGCATATTTAGATTTTTGTTTTTCCTCTCTTTTTTTATCATCTTTTCTTTTTATTTAAATTTCTTCTTTAATCATTTGAAATACGACAGTTTAAATGTGTTATTTTGTTGCAAACAAGATATCGACGCAAATGTAAATCACAAAACGTCGATAGACCACACAATACATAAACAGTAATAATGACATAACGCGTTTTTGCCTTATCGGCATTTTGAAATCGTGATATCGTTAATCTTAATTTCAGATTGATTTGAAAATTGTCTTGTTAAAGATATTTATATACTTGTACCGATTTGAACTGATTCAAACAAGGGCAAATAGAACAAGGGCAAATTTAAAATCCACTTTCTTCTTTTTTTTCTTTATTCGTATTTAAATTGATATCATATCCAATACGATCACAGTTTAACAATATCTACTATTAGATCAATGTCATTCAACAGAATATCAGATAAAGTGGAATGTCCGAAATATCTATAAAACAAGAAACAAATGTTCAAGAAAATGATATCAAACAAACCACAATTGAACAAATTCATATTTTAGATGAAAAAACATCATTTGCATTAAACCTTCATTCTTTAAAAGATATAGCTTCAAACGAAAATTTGAAAAAAATATATTCATTTTTATCATTAAGTGATGAAATATTAGAAATTGCTCATTCAAAAGGTAAAACTTCAATGAAATCTGAAAAAAATTTATTAGATTATTATACTTTAATTAAATCATCTTTAAATTGCCTTTTCAAAATCTTAACAAATTGTAATAATTATTTAAATTCAGAATTAGAAATATTAATTTATTATAAAATTTCAAAATTATTATTTGATGAAACTGAAAGCTTAGATTTAGCTTCTGAATATATTAATAAAGCTTTATCTATTTGCTCTAGAAAAAATTTAACCTTAATGACGTTTCACTTAGAATTATTAAATTTTCAAATTCAATATAAAACTGATAAAAAGGATAGAAAACCAGCTTTAAATTATTTAAATAGAATAATAAATAAATATAAAGATTTGAATTTAAAAAATTTTGAATTATTGTTAATTTTTTTCAAATTTCAATATTTTGGTATGACTTTTAACCCAATTCAGTGTGTTGATACACTAAGACAAATTTCCAATGAAATTGTTAAATTAGGTTTAAATCAATATAATATTGAATTTTATCAATTATGTTTAATTTATGAAATAAGTCAACATTTATTAAGAGGTAGTATAGTTGAAGCAAAATCAATTATTAAACTTTTGAAAAATTGTCAAGATAAATTCCCTTCAAATACTTCTTCTTCAATTCCAATTCAATTTATAACCATATGTGAGTTATTAGAATTTGCAATAAATATTCAAGAAAATGATTTATTGTCATCAAAGGAAAAAATATCAAAAATTGATTCAATTGTTAAAATTTTAAAATCAAAAAATTATAGTGATTGGTATTCAACTACAAATGGTAAACGTGAAAATGGTAAAATTATTATTAATTTAATGATTAATGATCCATATTTTAATAATAATAACAACAATAATAACGGAAAAAATAAGCAACTATTAAGTTTTCCAATTGAAGTTAAATGGTTAACTCCAAGTGAATTTAGATTAACCGCTTTCTTATATTGTGGTGTTTGTTATATTTCCAAATCGTGGGATGGGAAAGATAGAACAGAAAAATTATTTGATTATTGTAGAACTTATATAGATGATGAATTGAAAACTGAAAATCATCAATTATCAAATATTGAAGCTGAAACTAAAATATTAAGATTAAATTATATTTCAACTTTATTAGATTATTATGAATGCTTAGCAAATTTTCAAAAAGACAAATGGAATCTAAATTTAATTAAAGAAAATAATAATGTTAAAGACGATGAAGATGAAGATATTATAAGAGTCAATAAATCAAAACGTATAAAGATTTCCCATAATAATTACTCAATTGAAGAAAAATTATC
Source organism: [Candida] boidinii (assembly GCA_001599335.1). Classification (NCBI taxonomy): domain Eukaryota; kingdom Fungi; phylum Ascomycota; class Pichiomycetes; order Pichiales; family Pichiaceae; genus Ogataea; species [Candida] boidinii. The sequence continues at coordinate 237,424 of BCGP01000013.1, forward strand.
AAGATTAGAAAAATTTGTTAAAAATTATGATACTGGTGGATTTTCATCACAAGAATTAGTAATTTATCATAATTTAATAATGAAAATTTATTATTTATTAGGTATGAATTCACAACATTTAAATAAATTATCAGAAGCTAAATACTATTATATGAAAACACGTAAATTATGTTCATCTTCACCAAATGAATTAAACGGTGATGAATTTTTTAGTGATGAAATGTATGTCACTTTCAAACAATCAACTTCAGGTATATCAGGTTCATTATTTGATGCAAAAGATTTATACAATCAAATCTATTGTTTAAGTACTTTGAATTTAATTATAATAATTTCATATGAAGCACAATCGATGAAAAATAGATTATCATCTTATAAAAATTCAAATCGGTCTTCTTTGTCTTCAGCTCCACCGCCACATAATTTAATATCAAATTATGAGAAAATTTTAAGTATAAAAAATATATTAACAAGAGAAGTTATAAATATGTTAAAACCTCAAATTAAAGCTAAAAGTTTTGTTGATTCTGATTTTATGTTTGAGATTACAATTGAATTTATAATAAAATATATTATTAAAGAAGATAATAATAATTTAAATAATGAAATTAAATTAATTGATAATTTAAATGAATCTCAATTGAAAAAAATTAAAAATATTTCACCATTTTTATTAGGTTTAATAAACTATCATAATGCATTATCATATAATCAAATAAACAAAGATAATGATAAACAAGATAAATTAAGAGCTAGAAATAAAGTTAAATTATTTAAAGAATCAATTGATAATTTTTCAAAATATCAAAATTTAAATAAAATTAGTAATAAAAATGATATTAATTCATTACAATTTATAATTTTCTATATAAATACAAAAATATTAGAAACAATTAAATTTTATGAAACTGATTTTACAAAAGATGAATTGGAAAATCAAGAATTATTATTACATGATTTGAAATTAAAATTAGGTAATTTATATGAAAAGATTGGTGATTGTTTTATAACAAATTCATTATTAAATGGAACACCACCACCAAAACTTCTTGCAACCAGTTTTAATGACAAAGAAAACGATCAAGATATAATGAAAGGATCGTCATCTCCATCAAATAAGATAACTTCAAATTTTCAAGAAAATTCATCTCCGTATAAATCAACAGATGAAAAGCGGGGTAATTTAATAACAGAAGATGAAATTGAAGAAGATGGTGAAGTTATTATACTATCTTCAAAAGATTTTAGAAATAAAAGTGATTCTCCAATTTTTAGAACACCAACAAAGATTAAAAATTCAGAAAGAAAAAGAAAATATAGTTTTGGTAGTAGTCCCTTAAAGAAAACAATAGATAAACCTAATCTTCAATATCACAATGATAATAATAATGATGATGATGATGATAGACAAAACAAACATGGTTTAATCATTAATAGAAGTTCATCTCCAGCTATTGAAAATGTGATTGATATTTCATCTGAGTATACGAATAATGCCAATTCAAATGATCCATATTCTCTCAAGTAAAAAAAGCAACATGAAAACCGATAAAATTTCATATGTTCTCACTTATTTACTCATTAAATTAAATTTAACAAAAATAACCCCGACGCCGTTGAGAAATTTATAGTTACATAATTAACAATGTTGAATAATATAGTTATTATTAATAATAATAATAATCTATTATTATTTAGCTAGTATGACTGAAATTTTTAATATTGAGGTTTAAGATTTCCCCAATAAAATTGTTTAACCTTATACATTATATACGATATACATATATACCTGTGATATACGATATACCTGTAATATTATTCATTGTAAATAAAGGACGATCAATAACTCAGTCGAATCTACAGAATATTACGTACCGTACTCAATTAAACTGTTATATCATTGGCTGCTTATCGTTTAGATATTCGTATACACTGAAACTTTATACGACAAGCAACAAAGTTAAATTTATATATAAGCACACAATTCTCCAGGTTGAGGGAAACATCATAAGCTATATATATATATATGTATATATAGTATATTTAAAATTATAGAGAGTTTATAAATTTACAAAATGTCATTAAATATTAAAAATTCAAGAAATTTGTTAACAAAAACAAAAATTTCAAAAATTTCTTCAATATTATCCAAAAGATTTTATTCAAGTAATGGTGAATCACCATATCCAACATCATCCACATCCACAGGTACAGCCAAATCAACTAATAAAATTACAATTCCAAGACAAAAGACACTTCATGATATTTATAAAATGTATAATAAGAAAGAGCCAATCTCAGTTATTACAGCACATGATTATATTACAGGTAAATTTGCCAATGATAGTGACAAAATAGATATAGTATTAATTGGTGATTCATTATCAATGGTAACAATGGGATATCCAAATACATTAGAAATGACATTTGAAGAATTTTATTTTTCATCAAAATATATTTTAAGAGGTATTGATTCAAAATTTATTATAATTGATTTACCATTTGGATATTTTGAAAATAATTTAAGTAAATGTATTGAAACATCATTAAAATTAATGAAATTAGGTAAAATTAATAGTATTAAATTAGAAGGTTCATTCGAATATAAAGATGAAATTAAAAGGTTAATTGATATAGGTATTCCAGTTACTGGACATATTGGATTAAAACCACAGAGGTTTAATTCATTAGGTGGATTTAAAGTACAAGGTAAAGATAGTTATAGTGCATTAAAGATATATGAAGAAGCATTATTTTTACAAGAATTAGGTATATCATTATTAGTTCTTGAATGTGTTCCAGACAAGATTGCTAAATATATTACAAATAAATTAAACATTCCAACAATTGGTATTGGAGCTGGTAATGGTACTAGTGGACAAGTATTAGTTCAAGGTGATTTATTAGGTATGATGAATGGTAAAAATGCAAAATTTGTTAAACGTTATTCAAATTTTTATGAATTAGGTTTAAATTCAATTAATAAATATGGTGAAGAAGTTAAATTTGGTAAATTTCCAATTAATGGTGAACAAAGTTATCCTATTAAAGATGAAGAATTTGAAAATTTTATTAAGTTAGCTGATAAGCTTTAATATATATATATATATATTATATATTAATTAAAAAAAATTTCTATTTATATATAAGTTAGTAAATAAGTATAGTATAGTATGTATATAATTTATGTATAAGTAATAATTATTTATGAACAAGTGATTTACCACTTCTAATTTCTTTTATGGTATCATCATTATCATGATTCATTTTAGTCATATCCATAATTAAAGTTCTTCCAAAACCAGGAACAAGAATATTATTTTTTTTATTTTCATCAATTGCAATTTTTTCTAATTTTTCCTTTGGTTCTAAAAAATGTTCACTACTTAATACAAAAGTACCCCAATGAACACCTAACATTTTATGACAATTTAAATCTTTCATTATTAATACAGCTTCTTCAGGAGAAATATGTCTTGGTTTTTGGTGCCATTGTGGACAATATTGACCAATTGGTAACATTGCTAATTTAACGTTATTATATTTTTTAGAAATATATTTAAATAAACCAGGAGAATAACCCGTATCACCTGCATGATAAAAAATTGGTTTATCATTTTTAAGAATCATGAAAGAGCACCATAAAGTACTATTTGAATCTGCCATATATCTTCCTGACCAATGCATTGAAGGTAAACATACAACTTCATATTTATCTGTTCTTATTATCTTTGTATTATGTATATCACTTTCATTATTATTTGTTGATGATGATGTTGATGATAATTTTGTAATATTTTCAGTACTTAATTGAACTTTTTCCCACCAATCCATTTCAATGACGTTATATATGCCTCTTTTACTTAAGAATTTCTTAACACCTAATGGAACTATCCAAGTAGTTTTATTACCTAAGTATCTTACAGATTCATCTTCCAAATGATCTGGATGATCATGAGATACCATAACAAAATCAGGAATAGGTAATTCATCTAATTTAGCAGCAGCAGGTGTAATTCTTCTTGGACCCATTGATTTACTCACTATATAATTTTCGAATAAAGGGTCTGTTAAGAATGTGAAATGTGATAATTGTACTAACGAACAACTTTGACCGAACCAAGTGAAAGTTAATCTATCGCATAAAGGTGGCAATTCATTATTATCTTGTACTGAATTTGATTCTAGAAATTGTTTACCTTGTGAAGTTGAATGAATTAATTCAAGATCAGGTTTATAAATTGGTAATAATTCTCTTAATTCTTTTTCATTTTTAGGAGCACCACCTCTTGTTCTTCCTTCAAATAATTCTAAAACTCTAGTTAATAGGAATTCAAATAAAGTTTGTGGTCTATACTCTGGGAAAGGATTTTCAAATCTACCTGCAACACTTAAAGTTTTGTAAATATTTGATTCATCAGAATCAGATAATATAATTTGGTTATTTTTATCATCTGATGAATTTTGCTGCTGCTGTTGTTGTTGTTGTTGTTGTTGTTGTTGTTGTTTTTGAGAATCTTGTGATTCTGAAGTTTCAAATAATTTTTTCCTCTTGTATATCTCCAATTGAGTTCTTATATATATGTAACCAGTATAAGTTGTGTAAGAGGCCAGTATACCCAGACCTATTTTAACTTTGAGAGACACCATTTGTATATGATATCTATGGTAGTTCTTATTACTAATACCTAACTCTGATAACGTATATGCTGACAGGTATTTTATGGATAAATACAGATATACCTATCCAATTGAAATGCAATCAACTTTGAGTGAGTCGTTGAAAGGAAAGGAAAGGAAAGGAAATGAAATGGAACAAGCAAGCAAAAGTCTTGTTAGCAAATCGTAACACTTTTCCGTTGTTGTTTCGCTTGTCTAATGAGTGCCTGGCCTGGCTGGCTGGCGGGCCGTGAGTTTTGGCCGTCTGGCTGGCTTGCTTGCTGTTGCGGCTCACACAGGATTCTTTGAACCAGCCAGGCAGCAGAGCATCCAGCCGCGCTTCCAGCCAGGCATCAAGCCAGGCAGCAAGCCAGGCAGCCAGCGCTAAATTGGCACACGTGAATCATCGATGGCTCAGAGTTATTAAAGAGAAAAGTAGAGACTCAGAAGGTTGAATTTAATTTGATTTAATTTAATTTACATTACATTACATTACAGAGAAATATACAATATGATATGATGTATTTAAATATACATAGCAATATATGATTGAAATGAGCTGAATGAAGAATAATAAACTATAAATACAAGTATATTTTAAAATTAAACTATGCTTTTTTAGTATTTCTTGATTTTGTAGTTGATGTTGTTTCACCAGAACTTGATTGTGTTGTTGTTGTTGTATTATTAATATTACTTGTTATTTCACTATCATCTATAATTTCTTCAATCTTTGGAGTTGGTTTCTTCTCTGAAGTAGTAGTTGAAGTAGTTGAAGTAGTATCTAACTTCTTGGATGATGGGGAAGAGGATGATTTCTTACTCTTTTTCTTTGTCTTATTAGCATCTGGAGAAGTCCATTCATAAAATGGTATAAAACTTTCTACAAATCCACAATCTTCGAATAAATTTGGGAATAACCAGAATTGATTTGGTAATGCTAATGTTAAAACGTAAATTATCAATCTTAATATAGCAATAATAAAGAATAAAACAATTAAACCTAATAATGTAACTGATAAATACCAAACACCTTTTCTCATCCAAAATGGCCATAATGGGAATAATATAATTGTGAATATAGTGATAACACCTAAAATTGTATATATGAATAAAAATGGATTTGATGGTTGATAAGTCCAAATATAATAATTATCAGGTTGTAAAACTGCTTTTTGAATAATATTAAAATAAGGGGTTGATTTATCAGGTAATTTTAAATTATTTTCTTTAATTAATTTTAAATTTAATTTTTCAATTGGTAAAATTAATTGAGATTGAATTAAAGAAATAAAAATTTTTTGTGCTGTTATTTCATCTTTAATTTCAGGTAATTTTAAATTTAATTTTGAATTTAATTGTTTTAATCTATAAATTTCATAAGAATTATCTAATAAAGCTCTAATACATCTTTTATATCTGAAAAATTCATTTGTTTGTTTATTTGTTAAATTTATACCAGTTCTTAATTTTAACAATTTATGTTGTCTTAAAAAATTTGCAATTGATAATATTACTGGATTTTTAGTTGGACCAGTTTGAACATCTCTTGGTTGTAATTGAGGATTACCTGGTTGTTGACTCATATTGAATTGGTAATCTTAACTTCTTATGAATGATAGTCAATACAATACTTGAATAAATAAGAAATATATATATATATATGAAATTTAACAAGATCTTCTCATCTATTCATCTATTCATCGATTCATCTATTCATCGATCCAATCGTCCAACCATCCAACTATCCAGCCATCCATTGATCATCTCTGGATCAAATTCGTAACAAGCAAAATCGCTTCTTGTCTACTAAACCTTGTCTCGCTCTCGTTTGAACAAATTTCAGATCGAGCAATGGCAACAGAACAGGCGTTACCGTAGTGGCCGCTCACGCCGCACAACGCCAAACGCCACGCCAAACGCCACGCCAAACGCCACGCCAAACGCCCCGCAGATCTAACCACGTATCTTCTCTGGCAGCGCCAGTCAAGAGCACGGCCTAATCCACGGCCAATCCACGGCCCGATCCACGGCCTTGCCTGTAGCCAAATACGCGCTCGTGGCCTAAACAGTTAACGTGTCATATTCTTCGACAAAAGAGCAATTTAACCTAACTAAAGAAAATACTCACGGTGCACGGATGTACAAAAAGAAATAAATAACATGTGCACGGGTGTTATGCGCAATTACGTAACTGTTGTAAAAAGCGACGCGTGTTTCTTCCAAATCGACGCATTTGCCACAGACCGACGCAAGCCACTTTGATTTCAGCCAATTGAGCCACTTCTCGCTTAAATTCACACCGCAGAGCTCCACACTTTCCCCGGAAACCCAGCTGGCCAAATAGACAGCTTTCAAGCCATGTCCGGCCAATAACTCCTGCCGCAAATAGCCCGCACACTCTAATCCTACGCCGGACGAATAAATAAAACAGCTCCACGTTCTCAACAACAGTCATTTCTTAATTTTATTTAACCCACAATAAAATTTTGAAAATTACATTCAATTTCAATAATAATTATACTCCTTTTGATATATTTAAATATATTTAACGTTAAGTATACTTAATTTCTTAATATTTATAATATTTATAATAAAATTGTATTTACAATATAGCATAAAATAATATAATAATAATAATAATAATAATAATAAAATGCCTCCAGTTCAAAATATTCAATACGGTCAACCACCATCAACTTTTGAAAAATTTAAAATGGGTTTAATGATGGGTGGTACAGTTGGTGTTGTTACAGGTTTATTATTTGGTGGTTTAGCTATATTAAGACAAGGTGCTCCAAATGGTGTTATGAATACTTTAGGTCAATATATTGCTGGTTCTACTGCTACTTTTGCTTTATTCATGTCTATTGGTTCTGTTATTAGATCAGATAATCGTTTAATTGATTCTTCTTCTTCTAATTTATACTCAAAACCAACTACTTTAGCTGAATTAAGAGCTCAAATGATGGCTAGACATTTAGTTAATATGGAAAATTTAAGAAACAGAAATTAATGAAATTTAATTTAACTTAATTTAATTTATTTCTCTTTTTCCCATTTCCCTATTTTCCCTTTTCATCTTCACACCTTATGTCATGTTTTCTTTCCCATTTATGTTCTCCCAGTATATAGTATATTTCATTTATAAACCAATTATTTATTCATTCATTAATTTGTAACTATAATTGTAATTGTAATTGTAATTGTAATTGTAATTGTAATTATTCCCTTTAATCATCTTTTGATTCACTTGAAGTACCCTGTACCCATCAAATGTAACGCCATTTTCAGCCGTTGCCACCGTGCAACTACAGCCAAAATATTAGTGGATTGGCCTAAAGCCACGGCCCTCCACCACGGCCCACAAGCACAGCCAGAGAAACCCGCCCAGGAAAAGAATTGCGCCAGTCTTATATATAGACTATTAGATATTAGATAAGCAGCAGAGATAAAAGGCAGGCAATGTCCGGTCACACTTATCGTAATCGTAATACTATCTATCTATCTATTCATCTATCTATCTATCTATCAATAGCTCCTCGTTTGATTGATCAACTAACTTGACTTGATTCATATTTATAAAACTAATCCTTTCATTGATATAAAGTAATCAGATAAGAGAAATCCACTTATATCAATCAATCATTCAAAATGGCTTTAATAAAATCATTTGCGTTTAATCAAGATTATACTTGTTTAGCAATTGGTTTTAAAAATTCGTATAAAATTTATAATTGTGATCCATTTGGTGAATGTTTTAATAAAAATGATGAAAATGGTTCAAAATTAATTGAAATGTTATTTTCAACTTCTTTAATTTCAGTAGTTGGTTTAAATACAAATACAAATTCAAATAAAAAATTAAAAATTATAAATACTAAAAGGAAAACAATAATTTGTGAAATTACATTTCCATCAAAAATTTTAAATATTAAATTAAATAGAAAAAGATTAATTGTTTTATTATTTTCAAAAATTTATATTTATGATATTTCTTGTATGAAATTATTACATACTATTGAATTATCAAATACTATTAAAACAATTCAAAATGGTGATCCTATGATTGCTTTAAGTTCAAATGATTCTTCAATATTAGCATTCCCTTCAATGGATAATGAATTGATAAATACTACAATAGATGATAATGATAATGATAATAATGATAATGAAAATAACGATAATGATTTACAAAATATAACAGAAAATACCCAAAATAATGATGAAGAAGAAAATAATAGTAATAATGCAGTCGATGATACTGAAGATTCTATATTATCATCTCCATCTCCATTATTAGCACCAATAGACGCCACACCAACCACCACAACCACAGCAACAGCAACAACAATTAATAACAGCAGCACACTATCTGAAAATATAGCAAATAATTTAAGAACTAAATTATCATCACCATCTCATCCAAATCTACATACCCATATCAAAACAAATTCAGGTATAGGTTCAATAGGAACAGTAATCTTATACGATGCAATTAATATTCATCCAATAAATGCAATAAAAGCACATAAGACACAAATTCAAAAAATTTCAATTTCAAAAGATGGTAAATATTTAGCAACTGCATCAATAAAGGGAACAATAATTAGAGTATTTAGAGTTAATGATGGTGTTAAAATTTTTGAATTTAGAAGAGGTTCATATAATGCTAAAATTTGTTGTCTTGAATTTAATTTAAATAATACCATTTTATGTTGTTCTTCAGATACAGGTACTATTCATTTATTCATGCTTGATAAATCAAATGAAATCAAAAATATTAATAATCATGGTTTAAATTCTAACTCAAATGATCCATTTAGTGAACTTGACTCTACTCCTGGATCTAATGATCAAAACGACGAGTCATTAAATGAAAGTCTAGATAACTCTAATAATAATAATCCAAATACTGGTGATACTATACCTAGTCAAGTACCTATTGATGAACAAGAAGTTGAAGAATTAAATAGTCTATTTAAATTAAAGAATAAAATAAGTAAAACAAAATTTAAAAATTTAAGATCAAATTCAATAAGTGATTATTTATGGTATAATTCATCAATTTTAACTAATAATTTTAAAAATAAATTAAATGATTATTTACCTGATTCTGTAACTTCAATTATAGAACCAAAAAGAAATTTTGCATATATTAAATTACCAAATACAATTCATTTTGAAACTGAATTAGAATCAGATGATAACCATAATATTAATAATCATAATATTAATTCACAATTTATAAATACTGAAAATGGATCAGTTATATCAAGTTCAGGAAATACTGCAAATACAAATACAAACATGCATAATAAAATTGAATCAATTGTGGCTATAAATGAATTAAATAAAACAATATTAGCAGTAACCAATGATGGTAATTTTTATGTTTATTCACTACCACAATTAGATAAAGGTGGTGAATGTATTTTACTAAAACAATATAAATTATATCCTGAATCTATTGAGTAAATAAATAAATGAATAAATAATGTGTTTATTTAAATTATGAAATATTTTTTTTACCTGGCTTTTATGTATTACTTAATGTACTTAATGAACGAATTAATAAAACTGTAACTTAACTGAAGTAAATATAAAATTAAATTTGATTCATTTGATTCAAATGTAGATTCGGCAGTTCATTATTGCCATTGCCCAATCAGGAAATGATAGCCGTAATTTCTTTTTTTGTTTAAATTTACTTTAATTTCTTTTTTTAATTTAATTTATTTTATTTTGATTGAAAAATTTACACGATAAAGAAATTGAAAGAAATTGAAAGAAGGAAAATTATTTAAACAAGGCTTTCCCTCTTTTACTCTCTTTCCACTCATCCCCTCATCGATTACTTTTCATTCAGTCACTTCAACTTCTTTCTTAACCTTTAGTTCAACTCCATTACAAGCCAAACTCCATTACAAGCCAAACTCCATTTCAAGCCAAACTCCATTTCAAGCCTAACCTTCTCTTCCTTAAAACGCCGCATGTCTCGGATCCGCTCACTAGTAATAACTTCTTCTTTCACTTGATTTTAATATTCTCTCTCTTTACTTCCCATTGTCTCAGTAAGTGCAACCGCTAAACTTATAAACTACTATCCTGCTAAACTGCTAATTTGCCATTAATGTTAATGGTAAAATTTGACATATGCTACGACACTACTCGTATATATCAAAATACTTTTAAAAAAAGTATTAAAAAAATCAGGTAACTTGAAAAGTAAGACTGACAAATAAGTAACAGGCTAAAAGCGTAAGCAAGTCTCAAACAAGAAATCCATCCACCCACTACTCACTAATTCTCTCACTCAATCATTTAAACAAAGAAGTGCCCTATTACATCATTTACTGCACGTCTGCACGTCTTGTTCTATATCAAATATTCTCAGACTAACTAATCATTTGACTTACTTATTTGCTACACTACCAATTTACATACATACATCTGAGAATTTTGCTAAGTTGCTAAAATTCTCCTGTACATGTTGAAATGATTAAATAAACTATAATATACGTATTGTATTATGCCTTTTAATTTATATGTTATTTGTTATATGCTATATTTATGTTCTCATTCATGTACTGAATTCCATTGTATTAGCATTTTTCAATATAAATTTTGATATATCTATATGAAAAAGGAAAAACTCAAATCCCTTGAATTTTCAAATTTTGAGATTTCTATTTATAAATATAATATCATATCACTATTTATACAATTTTATATACTCTTTAGATTCTTTATAAATACATATTTTATGACCCTGTAATTACTCATTATTACATGGTTATTTAACAATTTTTCTTTATTTTTAAAGCATTTGTCTTTTTCTTTTTGTCTTATTCAAATTCATACATTTTCATATTTTATATTTACATGATTGAATAATAAATATGTTTCAATTTGGTTTAGGTTCCCATACTCAACAACATCAACAACCTCCAACATTGTTTGATATAAGAATAACATCTCAAAATAAAAATGTAATATTTATAAGAGGTACTCAAGATGAAGCATCACCAGTTAGAGTTACAGGTCATGTTGTATTATCATTACCAGAATCAATAAATTTGAAAAAAATTTCTTTAAATTTAATGGGTAGTTATAAATTAGATTTTTTAGAAACTTTCAATGAAAATTCACAGAATAAAAAATCACTTATTAATTCAATAAAAGAAGAAACAGTTATATTTAAATCAGCTTGGGATAATGTATTAACAAATAAATCAGGTATTATTAAAATAGGTAATTATGGTGATACAGTTTCATCTTCTGCAAATTTATTTGATCTTATAGATGAAGATGATCAATCACAATCACAAAAATTAGATTCTTCAACACATTCATCATCATCATCATCATCAAGGCCAAAATTTTCTAAGAAAATATCAAATGGGAATATATTGGAATCTTCAGTAGTAAAATTTACAGATTCAATACCAATGGGTGAAACTCCTTTCCCAAACTATAATTCAGCATCGACAGCATCATCATCATCATCATCAACAACAGCATCATCAACGACAAGTCCAACTTTTATGTTACCAAAGGGTAATTATTCATTCCCATTTGAAATAATTTTACCTGGTAATATTCCTGAAACAGTGGAAGGATTACAATGTGGTGCCATATTATATAGATTTGAATCAAAAATTGAAGGTTGTAAAAATTATAAAAATTTACCAATTTGTCATAAATATATAAGAATATTTAGACAACCAAATCCAACGGATTATATTGTTACTGAAGATTGTTCAATTGAAAATATATGGCCTGGTAAAATTCAATATGAATTGAGATTACCAAGAAAGGCAATAACTTTAGGTGGTAAATGTAAGATTCATATTTTAATTATACCATTAATTAAAAATTTAAAATTAGATAAAATATCAGTTGGTTTAAAACAATATTTTATGTTAAAATCATTGCATAAAAAGAAAGAAGTATTTGAAGATGAAAAATTAATTTATAAAATTGATTTACCTAAAATTGATCAAAGTGAATTACCATTAGATAAATGGTCTTTGGAGGCAAAGATTACATTACCTAAAAAATTGAAACAATGTTCACCTGATATTAATATTAAAGATAATTTAATTAAAATCCGTCATAAATTAACAATTAATATAACTTTATTAAATCCTGATAATCATACAAGTTTAATCAAATCAAAGATTCCAATTGTATTATATACTTCACCAAAGGAATCAATTATTGCTAGAAATGCTTATATTGATCCACATGGTAAAGTTAGATTTAGATCTGGTCATTGTGTATTGTTTAGTAAACCAACTAGTCAAAATTCAACACAAATTCAATCTTCTACTAATACTACTACTAATAGTACTGCTGCTAATTCAAGTACCACATCATCACATCATCGTGAGACACTGGCTGAAAATGGATTATTACCATATAATCCATCAGTTTCAACAACTGTTCCAATGTCACCGGGTCCATTACCTACAGAACCACCGTCTTTAACAATTGCAGCAGTTAATGCCTTTGGTAATAAAAATGTGAATGATTTCACTTTGAATTTAGGAACTCCTCCACGTCAATATGGTAATGCCACCACAACTGAAAGAACAGAAGACAATACATTAATCGGATCATCACCATCACCATCACCATCACCTGCGCATCAGAATGAATCAGCAATATTAGGACCACCACCACCACCCTCCTCATCCACATCTTCATCATCTTCAAGACCTACAAATATAATGATTCCATCGCCACCAAAATTCAACCGTAGTAATAGCGGAGTCTTGCATTCATCACCTGGAGCAACTTTACAATCGAGGTCTCTTCCAACACGTTCTTATAATTTACCTGAATTGCATATTGATCAGAGTTACGAATACGGTAATGCTTTAGCTGAAGATGATAGTAACGATGAAGACAGTACTGATGCTATTATTGATGACGATGAAATATTACCTTCTTATAAAGATAGTGGTAAAGATCTTTTGTTTACTCCAGATCTTATGACTTTCAGTCCTGGTATATTAACTCCAGCTGTTCCTGGATCTTTATCAGGTACACATACACCTTCTTATTTTGATATACCTGAACATAACCAACCACAATCAGCTGCCCAGCAGCAACAGCAGCAGCAGCATCATCAACAAGGAGGAGTACCGGCATCCAATGAGCGTGCTGTTTTAAACGGTAATTACCAATTGAATTCAGGTTATACATCTCCAAATATTCAATTTCTTTCCAGGGTTAATTCTAGCACTAATTTGAACATTAAGGGTAATAATAGTGGTGGTACTAGTGGTATTTCATTAGCCACTATAAGTGATCAAGTTCCAGAGTATAATTCTATTTATGATGATGATCCAGTTGAAGAAGATGAACCAGCACCTTTATACGATCATATAAGTAAAGATAAACCTTTCACTAAGATTACTAGTAATAGTCTTGGAATCTCAAATATTGTTGGCACAAGTGGAAATACAAATCCAAGTTCCAATATTTCTAATAGAAATGCAAATAATATTACCATTGGTACTAAATCAGTTAATCAAAGAGAATTTGCTGAGTATTTAAGAAAAAAGATACTGAATACCCAGAGTAATATATATAATAATTTAGACGAAACCACTGAAGTGGATCAAAGTTCATTAGGTGTAAGTGATACTGAAACTACAATTACAGCAAATACTCCAAAAGTTGAAGAATTAACCTTAGCCAGTAGTGGGAACTCAACAAATGGGAATTCAAAATCACCCACACCACCAATAAGTAGGGGCAACCCAATTGAGGAATTGGGTACATCATTGATCAATAATCATAGTTCAAAATTACGTAGACCACAGACAGGATCAATAAAGCCTAAATCACAACCTGCAACATCTTCCAGTTCACCTTCTAATTCAACTCCTAATTCAACATCGCCATCACCATCAAGTTCTTATCTTCAATTAAATATGCATGCTAAAAATGTGCCTGCTAAATATTCAACAAAGACAAAGAGATTAAGTACTTCTGATTTGAACAGTTTTTTCAAAAACAAGAGTGGTAATGGATCTGCAGTATCTTTAGATCGGATACAGCATACGACGACAGCGACAACAACTGTAGCAAACAGTTCTGCTGCAACTGATAGTACAATTAGCCCTAATTCTAACACTGTTAGTGGAAGTGCAAATAGTAGTAAAAGTCTTCCAAATGGGCATTTACGGAGTACATCATTTACTAAATTAAATTTTGGTAGATTAAATATAGCTAAGAAACCAAATAAATAGATATATATATATATGGGAATAAAATGGTTTTTATAAATACTAAAATAAGAATAACAATAAAGGTGAAAATGATAAAAATTGTAGTAATGTAAATTTTAAATTGTAACAATCAAATAAATTTATTCCGTTATTTTCTCAATTACAGGATTTCTTGTGTCCGGAAAATTTAACTGATTAAGAGGGGTTTAGGCTGAATCTCGGAAGAAGTCTAACAACTGAGGCGGGGTTTTGGCCCGAGAGAAGGAGGAAGGCGGGGAGGGGCTGTCGTTGGCCCGTGAGGTGGTGGACTGCTGGCCAGAGCACAGCGCTGCGCCCGTTTCACTCAAAGCCCCCTCAGCTGCAGCGGAGTCATCCCGAACACGGCCACGGACACTTCCCAGCCGCATCCCGTTCTTTCGCAACAGCAAAAGTCAGCCAGCCAGACAGTCAGAAAGCCAAACAGCCATGGTGTCAGTATATCAGTTACTGCATCAATCAATGAATTCTCTGGTGCAATTATGACTGATG
This sequence comes from [Candida] boidinii, assembly GCA_001599335.1. NCBI lineage: Eukaryota > Fungi > Ascomycota > Pichiomycetes > Pichiales > Pichiaceae > Ogataea > [Candida] boidinii. The sequence continues at coordinate 252,855 of BCGP01000013.1, forward strand.
ACTCCCCATATTAAACAATTGAATGAACGCAACTGTTATCTGTTACGTTGTTTGCTACTGCTGCTACTGCTGCTGCACAGACGGAGTTTGCTCGCTGTCGTGCGGCCCGGAAAAAACACTTCCGCGGAGAAGCACCGAAGACAACCCAGCCGGAGGCCGCGATGGAAGCCGACAAATTTCCCGGATGCAAGTTGCGCGTTTCCGTAAGATGGCTGGCCGGTAGGCTGGCTGGTACGTACGTCTGCCCGACCGCGTCTCAGTCATCCGCGCCGTCCCATGTCCACACCGACACACGGCGTGAGCGGAGCAAATCGCACGCAGCGCGAAACAGCAAACACATGGAAAGAATGTTAAACAATACCAAATAATAAATAATAAATAATACTTGTCCACAATTAAAGTAAAGTAAACACTGATTAACTAATCTCATTTCGTGTTGCAGTTTTTGTTCAGATTACGAAAATAACAATAGCTGATTGCCTGATTGTATTCATATTCCATTCTACTCTATTCACTCTCTGTTCAGCTAGATTTAGTTTTATCGCTTTTCGATTTGACTTCAATTCACGCTGCCATCCAGTTCAGCAATCTTATCAACCCACGTTTACTGCTGATTCAGCAACTTTTTAATCAACGGTGTAAACAAACAATCAATCAATCAATCAGTTACTCTCTCGCTAGTTTATCCCTCCTCTCTCTAGTTGTTCCATACCCTCAATTCTCAATATACTTATAAGAATACTTCTTTCTTTTCTAACAGAGTTTTCAATCCGATTTTGTAAACTTTTATTGGCTTTCCTCTTTGACTTTAATTTTAATAATTAAAGAAAGAAATAAAAAAAGATGCCTTCTTCAGATTCCACAACAACATACCCAAATTTATTCCGCGTTATTGGTGGTAAGTACGATTTATTATATTATATAATTGTTTCCTATTTTTTGTAGTCAAATAGACTAACATTTCTTAATTCGGAATAAATATTTTTTTATTTATTTTATTTTTCATAAACAGGTTATCAAAATTATGATTGGGGTAAAATTGGTTCAAATTCAACAGTTGCTAAATTTGCAAAATTAAATGATGAATCGATCGAAATTGATGAATTAAAACCATATGCTGAATTATGGATGGGTACTCATCCAAAAGTACCAACATTATATAAAAATAATAAAGAAATTAATTTAAGACAAATAATTAATTCAAATCCATCAAATTTTTTAGGTAATTCAATTATTTCAAAATATAATTCAGATAATGAATTACCATTTTTATTTAAAGTTTTATCAATTGAAAAAGTTTTATCAATTCAAGCTCATCCTGATAAAAAATTAGCTGCTCAATTACATAAATCTGATCCTGCTCATTATCCAGATGATAATCATAAACCTGAAATGGCTGTTGCTATTACTGATTTTGAAGCATTTTGTGGGTTTAAACCATTAAATCAAATTAGTGATTTATTGAACAAGATTCCAGAATTTAATGAATTAATAGGTAAAGAATTAGTTGAAAATTTCACAAATGGTATTAAGACAAATTCAATTGAAGAAAATAAAAAATCATTACAATCAATTTTTTCAAAATTAATGAATACTGATGAAACAAAAATTTCAAAATTTGCTTCAAGTTTAGTGGAAAGAACTTATAATCAACCTGAACTTTTTGGTTTAGTATTAGCTGATTTAATTCAAAGATTAAATAAACAATTCCCAAATGATATTGGTTTATTTTGTGGTTGTTTAATGTTAAATCATTGTAATTTAAAATCAGGTCAAGCTGTTTTCTTACAAGCTAAAGATCCACATGCTTATATTAGTGGTGATATTATGGAATGTATGGCTGCTTCAGATAATGTTATTAGATCAGGTTTTACACCAAAATTTAAAGATGTTGATGTATTAGTTGATTGTTTAACCTATGAAACAAATGATGTTGAAGAACAAAAATTAAAACCAGCTCCTTTTGAAAGAGGTAGTGGTGATGCTATTTTAAATTTATATGATCCACCTATTGATGAATTTTCAGTATTACAAATTATATTTAACGAAAATAAAAATACTGAATCATTTAAATCTATTGATGGTCCTTCAATCTTAATCGTTACTGAAGGTGAAGGTGAAATAAAAATTAAAGATTCAAATTCTTCATTACGTTGTTCTGAAGGTTTTGTATTTTTCATTGCTCCAAATACTGAAATTGAAATGTCTTGTACAAGTGATAAAAATTTTATTAGTTATAGAGCTTATTGTGAAGCTTAATTTCTTTTCAACTTACAACTTACAACAACATTTAATATAGATTCAAATACCTTTTTTTTTTCATTACTCTACTTAGCTTTATATATATATATATATATCAAATATAACTTTAATAAATATTATTTAAATAATTTAATTGAAATTTTTAAAAAATTAATTAAAATTAAAATTAAATTACGTCTAATAAAACTTTTATCTTTATACTTTTTTTTACCTAATATTTTCCCATTTTTATTAATTTTATTAATTTTATTATTATAATTTGTTAAATCAAGTGTTAAATTGATTAAAGATGAAGATGAAGATGAGTCACTCAATTTAGAAATATAATTTTTCAAATTAATATTATTAACAATATCGTAATCTTCATTATGAGTTAACGAATTATCATTTATTGTTTTTTTGTCGTTATTATTATAATTAACATTTGATTCATATTCACCAATATTTAAATCTCTTAATTGTTTATACAAAGGAATAGGTCTTTTAATATTTGGATTATTATGATGATGTTCATGATGATGATGTTCATGATGATGATGTTCATGATGATGATGATGGTTTAGTTTTTTAATTGTTCCATATTTTATAATATTTGAAAGTTCATTAACTTTTGGATACTCATAATAATTATCATTACCACGATTATTATTATTATGATTATTATAATTTTTCTCAAAATTATATTTTAATTTATAAATTTGTAATTTATTATTTTGCATGATTTACTTGATTTATTTATATGGCGGTTAAAAATTATTATTATTATTAATGAGATATTTAAATATCAATGCTAATTTATATATAAATATATATAAGTGTATTTATGTATGTGAGGTGAGGTTATGCAATATTTCTAATATTATAACTATTATTTAAATTAAATTTAATTAAATTTGAATAATCTAAATCTTCATTATTTGAATCATCATTAATCCATTCAGATATATCATTAAATATTCTTGAACTTATTTCAAGATCTAATTTTAATTCAGCGTCTTTAAATTTTTTTTTCAAATAATCACAACATTCAATTAAAATATTAATTTTTCTTTTTGATTTTTGTCTTCTTTTAAATTCAACAAAATTTTTAAATTCATTTAATTTTAAACAATTTCTTATTTCTAATACTGATAATTTAATTAAATAATCAAATTTTAAAATTTTTGATAATCCATTATCATTTAATTTCCAACAATTATTTAAACTTAATCTTTCAATTTGTGATCCTTTAATTATTGCCAATTCCCATAATGTTCTATTTGTAATACCACAACCTGCTAAACCTAATGTTTTAATATTAGTATTACGAATAATTGATGAAATACTATAATCTGAAATTAATTCACCTCTTGAATGTCTACCTATATTCAAGACTTCTAAATTTGAACAATTATTACCAATATGATAAATACCTGAATCGGTAATTAATTCACAAGCTCTAATATCTAAAATTTTTAAATTTAAACAATTTTCACTAATTATTTTCAAATAATTATCATCAATTAATTTTGAACCTGGTAAAATTAATTTTTCTAATTTATTTGTTATACTATTATTATTATTATTATTGATAATTTTACTTGAATTAAATAATTCAATTGATGGTAATATCTTGGGGCAAATATAAAATTCAATCCATTTTAAATCCATTGGATTTAAATTTGATGAAATTAAATCGATATCAGATTGTTTAATATCTTTTAATTTATGTAATACTAATGATTTTGGATGTATTTTAAAATTATTTGAATAAGAATTATTAAAATGATTATTAAAATTTTTTAATTTAATTTCATTATTAAAATGTAAATTTTGATATAAAATTTCTAGAGTTACTTTATACCATAATTTATTAACCATTAAACAATTAAATAAATTGTTATTATTTGATGTAATTTCTTGTGTTGTTGATTTAAAAGATAACCCACTTTGAATTGAATTTGTTGAGACAAATCTTTGACCATTGTTGGTTACTTGTTGAAGTTGCTGATTTTTTCTTATAGGTGGTATTTCTTTTGGTATTTTTGATTCATCATCGATACCTACGAATTCTAAGATAAGATTTAAAATTTCGGGTATTTGGAAAATCAGTGGTGTTTTAATATCATTAGAATCAACAATATTTAATTGATCTTCATAATCTTCAATATTTAAGAAATCTGAATTAAAATCATTTTCAATGACAATATTCAAAAAATCTGTATTATTATTATTATTATTATTATTATTATCACTATTATTTGAAGAAGAAGAGATTAATTTATTTAAATTAAATGAATTATTTGATTTTTTAATTGAATTTTGTGATTGTGATTGTGATTTTGATTGTGGTGATAAAATTTCATCTTGAAAATATTTTAAATAAGTTGAATTATTTCTTACTAAACCATTATAATAATCATCAGTAGTTTCTCTTATTGTATTATTGTTATTGTAATTATTATAAGCAATTGTTTCAGAAGCTTTTCTTAATTTATGTTGTAATGATAATTTAGATACTTTTGATTCACATTGAGATACATCGATATCAGAATTTATAGGTTGAAAGAAATTATTTTGTGATTGTCTTTCATATGAGTTTTGTTTGCATGGAGAAGTAAATGGAGAACAAGTTGAAATTGAAGCTGAAGAAGAATAATTTTTATAATTTTTATTACTATTTTTATTATTATTATTATTATTTGAAAAAATTGTGTTATTATTCAATGGAGAATTAATATAATCTGTTGAATATATTGATGATGGAGAAGTAGGAGAAGCCAATAAATCATTTGAAGAAGAAGATGGAGCAGGTAGTGATGGTACAGATGGAGGATACACTGATTCATCTTGTTTAATGAAAGGAGAGTGAGAGTGAGAGTGAGAGTTTCTATGGGGAGTTTGAGTAGGAGTAGAAAGAGTATTGTTATGCAAAGAGAAGATTGAATTTGAAGTCATTGGAGAATTAGTAGCAGATTCATTATCATTAAGTCTTAAAGATTCATCTATATTACTAGAATAACTGGTTATTCTTGAAGTAGTATTAGAAGAATTGAATGAAGTTATTAGAGGTGGATAAGGTTTATGAGATTGATTTGAATTAATTGAATTATTTGAATAAAAAGAGTTATTTCTTGTATCTATTCCAAATAATCTATTTTTCAATTTTGTAATATGAGTTTTTGAACTATTATTTCTTCTTAAATTATATGAAGAAGAAGAAGGAGAAGGAGAAGGAGAAGGGGAAGTAGAATGAGAAGGAGAAGTAAGATGAATAAAAGAATCTGAATTTTTCAAAGCACTATTAAATATTGGTAATTGAGATTGCTGGTTATTCATGTTAGCTAAAGAAACAGATTTTCTAATGAATTGAGTAGTGATTGTATCATTTTTATTTGAAGAAAAAGAAGAAGAAGATGATGATGATAATAGTATTGAAGAAGAAGAAGAAGATGAATGAATTCTTGAAGCTAAAGATAAAGTTCTCTTTGATGGTCTTGTTTCTTTATGTTCTGAAGAAGGTTTACGTATTTTATCATTATTATTAGTAGTAGTATTAATTGTAGTAATATCATTTGAAGAATTGAAAAGATTTGAATTACTTAATTTTCTAGATATAGAATTAGATATTGAAATTTTCTTAGAAGAAGAAGATGATGAAGAAGAGTCATTTGAATCATTTAAATTTCTAATTTTTTGAATATTTAATTGCATTATTGGATATTAATATGATATGATATGATATGATATAATATAATATGATATAAGGAAGATAAAGAGAGAATGACTATAGTTAGAAAGAAGATAATTTATATGAATGAATGAGTGAGTGAATGCAAGAAGTGAAGTAAAATTATAGTAATATTAAACAAGAAGAATGAAAATGCATTAAATTATGAATATAGTCTAGATATAAGTGATATGAATATGAATATGAAATTAAGATTGAATATGAAAGAATAAATGATTTTGATATGAATGATGAATGAAATAAAAGGATATAATTTTATAAATGAATTAAGAAGAAATAAGATTAATAAATTGACTTAAAATGAATTTAATCTCAAGACAAATTTTTAATCAAGGATATAATTTATAATTTAATTTAATTTAATTTAATTATAATTATAATTATAATTATAATTCAATTCAGTTCAATTAAATCAAGGATAGGGATAAAGAATGAAAAGAAGGATATTATATAAATTAAAATTAAAATTAAAATTAAAATGAAAGGACTGGAGATAAATAAATTTAGATTTGGAACAAGGCAATTAATAAATTTATTGTTTTAAATTCAATTGCATATTTAATTAATTGTTATTTGATTGTTTTGTTGTTCTTCTCTTACATTACTTGCATACAGGGATGGAGTCGGGCTGGCTGGCCGGTGGGCCGTCTGGCTGGATTGGCCGGCTGGATTGGCCGGCTAGACTGCTGGCAGACTGCCGTTTATTCAGCGGGCAAGCGAGATACTGAATCAACAGCAGCCAGTCAGCCAAACAGACAGACATTTGCTCAATGGGGAAATTTCTCATCTGACGCCAACCTCTTCTCGGGCTGGCCATTTGGCTGGCTGGCTGACAGGATTGCGGCTCACAGGATTACGGCAAGCCTGACAGCCTGACAGCCAGACAGCCAGACAAGCCACCTCATCTCAGCACACGACACAGTCTGGAATGCATGCTGGAATGCACAGCCATGGGAATACGCTACGGAAACACGCTGCGGGAATACGCACCGAGCAGAGCCAGACAACATCCAGCCTGCCAGCATAAAAGCCAGCATACAAGCCAGCCAGAATACAAGCCAGCCAGACGCACACTCGCCACGGCCACATAATTACATAATAGCATAATTACGTAATAGCATAATCATAATAGCATAATTACAAATAACAAACAATGAAATTATCTGAATTTAGACAATTATAATTCTTAAAACGGTTAAACTAATAGTTAAATCAAGCAAGTAATATATTAATTAAAGAAGAGTTAAAGAATTAAAGAAAGCCACCGCAAATCATTGTTATTATAAATTTCAACGGCTGTGCTTGTTGAATTCTATTTTGCAATCAGCCACTCCACATTATATAATACGCTATATCACTTTATCACTATAATATATATATTATATACTATATATTATATATACTATTTAATGTATACTCTATATAATATGTGATTCAATATTTGACACGCTCAAGCCACAAACAGACACAAACAGACACAAACAGCCACCAGCCACCACATCGCCACCTGAAACAGCCTGGACTCGAGACCACTCCAGCCCATCCACTCCACTCCAGCCCACGTATCCAGGCAAGGCAGGGCAGATCGATCCAAAGGCTCACAAGGCGGCTTGCCCCACTATTTACTATATATCCAATATTCAATGTACTATATATACTATATTACTATATATACTATATAAATATATATACTATATAACTATATTACTATATAACTATATACTATATGCTGATATAATTTATAAAGGCACGTTAAACCATAAAGTACATGATAAGTGAAACTGCCTTATCATTATTATTCTACTCCTTTCATTATTTACTCTATAAGCATATTCATATTCATATTCAATATTCAATATTCAATATACAGTGTATATACTATATAGAGTATATACTATATAGAGTATGTCTTCCACTATCAAAGCTTAGACTGCAGATCAGTATCCCCGTATTCTCAGCCCAGCCGCATTCTCTTCCCGGACACTACTCTGCTCCAGCCTGCCATCAAGCGATCCCAGCCTGCCTGCCCGCCATCCAGCCTGCCTGCCCGCACTGCCATCCCGCAGTCCTCAAAGGGGTAAATAAAAGGATAAGCCAATTCTCAATTTCATTCTCAATTTCATTCTCAATTTCTATAATAATTAAATAATATAAAAATGGCTGGAAGTTAAATTTCCTAATTAAGAATATTCACTCAATTATATTTACATCATTGATTTATTGTATTTTATTGAATTCTTTCATTAATTCATTAATTCATTAATTCTTTTGTTAACAATTCTGAAACTGTATCTTATTTTAATAATCATTCTATTTATATCACATCAAATTGATATTAATTCATATCAAGTCATTCTTCCTATTGTATTATATTATTATATTATTTACAACTTATAAAAGGAGTCACTAGCCACGTCATATTACGTAATGTGTTATTAATATACAGGATTATTTATATTCTATATTCTATATAATATATAATATATATAATATATAATATATATATTTATTCATTCATCATTCATTAGGTGTTTCTGATAAATCTCTTTCCTCAATTTGATTATTATTTGTAATTATAATATTCCTATGAATATTATTTATTGATTCATGTTCATTTATTGTACTACTTCTAGATCTAACACTATTTTTCATCTTATTACCACCACCACCATTATTATTATTACTATTACCACTTATATTTTTATTCTCTTTATTTTGAAATATTTGATCAGTTAAATCAAATTCTGTATATTTATCATTATTATTATTATTACTATGATTTGTTGTTGTTGATCCTATTGTACCATTACTTGAAATCTTATATATTGGTGGTAAAACAACTGAATTTAATGAATTATTTCTAATTAATAAATTATTAAATTTTGAATTATTATTAGAATTCTCATTATTACTACTACCAATACTAAATGTAGCTGATCTTTTGCTATTATTATTATAAATTGGTGGTAATTGAACTGATTCAATACTATGTCTAATATTATTATTATTATTGTTATTATTTAAATCATTATTAATAAAATTCTCTAATTCAATTTCATTATTATTATTACTATCAATATTATTACCAAAATTTTTATAATAAAAAAATTGATATGTAATAACTAAATTTAAACTCATTTGGAAAAAAGCTGCAATTTTAAAAATTAATGTAACATTATCAGTACCAAAAAATAAATAACTAATTTTTGTAATATCACCACCTAACCAACTTAATAATAATATTGTTTTAAAATTTTCAATTGTTTTAAATCTTTTAAATAATAATATTTGTGGTAATGGTAATAAACTTTCAATTAAAAATGAACATGATCCAAATACTATACCTAAATTATTAAAATTTTTATAAAAAATTAATTGAATTATTAACATTAATAAAATGAAAAAAATTAAAAATTTCCAATATTTATTGGAATTTGACCATTGCCAAAATTTAAATGGTCTAATATAATGTGCATCAAAAAATCTTATAAATTCACAACTTAAACTAATAATAAATAAATAAAATAATGATAAATTACGTTTAATTAAATTTAAAAAAATTTTTAAAAAATTATTAATTTTATTATCATTTTCATTTTCATTAATAATAAAATTATTTATATCATTAATAATTAATTTTTTATTAATTTCAATAAATTTATCATATAAAAATTCCCAATTATTTTCATAAATTTCTAAATTTTTACTTGAATAATTTTCATCCCTGTATTTTAATGCAGTATTTAATAATATTATTTGTATAAAAATCATAATAAAACATTGCCTTAATAAAGCTTTCTCAAATGGATCATTAATATAATAAAAAATTCTTAATATACTTGATATTAACATTGTGGCACAAATATCAATTGAAAATCCATTTGATGATCTTAATCTTCTTATACTTAATACAGTTGATCCATATGATAATAATGGCGTAAATGACATTACCCAATTAATTATATCTGGTATATACGGTATAAAATCTTCTGGAAAAGGTATATATGCCATTATTGTATATTCTAATCTATTCTATTCTATTCTATTTATTAAATTGTCTATAAATCATATGAACTAATATTCATATTCTATAAATTTCATATACACATATACTTATATACCTATTCTTATACTTGTATATTCAAATGTTTAACATTAAATCATATATATATATATATAAAAACTATATACTTATAACAATTTATTTACCGCTCGGTGATTGTTGATTGCATCACCAGTAGGAAATAAGAAATAATAAGAAAATTATAATAAAACGTCACATGGAGATAATTTACTATTATAAAAAACGGCATTTAAAAGAGGCTCAGACACTGCTAATGGGCTGTACAATGGGGCGCATTTTTTATGACACGCTGGCCCACGGGCTGGATACCACGGGCTAAATACCACGGGCTGGCCCACACTCATCAGCTGACAGATACGCTGATGCCGCTTATGTAATCTATAAAACTACCCATCGACGCAAGCCTCGTCGATCGGCTTATCAAATAATTCTTTTTCCACTTTAAATAAAATAAAATAAATAAATAAAGTGAAATTTCCTTGTTTGACAATTTTATTTCAAATTCTTATGTTGTATTTAAAAAAACTTGATTTAATCAGAAACAAGATAAAGAAAACTTGAAAAGTTTCAGTGGCGGTGGCAAATCTTTAATTCTTTCAAGTGTTGAACCCTTTATTTTTTATCAATTGTAATGATTTTCTTCTTATCATGAAAATATAACACTCTTTTCAATAATGTTTATCCCATTTCTTCGTTGTAAGAAGAAATTATTATTCAATTTGAATTATAATCATATTTTTAAAAATACAATTACAATAAGGTATAATTCAACAACCATAACATCAAACAATGATAAAGATTATAATGATTTGAAAAATGATATAATATCTATATTAAATACAAATCAATTAAATAATACCAATAATAATAAAATTTTACTTTCATTAGATGATACTTTGGATAAATTAGTTATAAATTATGCAATTTCAAATAACTTATTAAGAGATAATAATAATGATAATTATAATTATAATGATAATGATAATGATGATAGAGTATTGAATGAAATAAATGAAATTAATAATAATAATTATAATAATTATAATATAAATGAACTGAAAAAATTAATTTATTCTAAAAAAAATGAAAATTATAATAAAATTAAAAAAATTAGATTAAATTCAAAAAAATTTAATTTACCATTATCAAATACAAAAAATAATGTTGATAATAATATTAATAATAATACTTCTAATACTAATAAAATTAATAAAATTAATAAAAATTATTCAATAATTTATAAAGATTTTATAAATTGTTTAAATTTAAATATATCAAAAACAAATAATCCATATAATTATATTAAATCATTAGAAAAAAATTATAATAATTTACCACAACCACCAACAAATTTTATTGATTCAATTATATTTGAAAAATTTTTAAAAAAATTAATTAATTTAAATTTAATTTTTAAATTTTATAAAAATTTAAATTTTATAAATTGGTTAAATAAAATTATTAAAGATATGGAAGAATCAAATTTACCTTTATCTGATTATGAATTTGCTAAAATTTGGGTAATTACTATTAAATATAAAAAATTATTAAATCAAGATTTAAATAAAAAAATTATTTTAAATTATTTTAATAATAATAATAATAATAATAATAAAGAACAAAATAAAGGAAAAAAAATTGAATATTATAAAACTTCAAATGGTTTAATACCAAAATCATTATTAATTTCAAAAAATATAACTTATCAAAATAGTTATTTAAATATGTTTAAAATTTTAGAAATTAAAAAAAATGAAAAAATTAATGATATTAGATTTTTTAATGAAATTTTATCATTTGCAATTATTGAAAAAGATTTAAAATTATGTTTAATAATAATAAATCAATTAAATGAAAATAAAATTTTAATAAATAGGAAAACATTAGAATTAATATTAAAATTTAAATCAAATTTATTAAATTTAAATAATAAATTTGAAACTTTAAATTTTATTAAATTTATTTTAAATAATTATTATTTAGAAAATTATTTAATGATTAATTTAATTAAATCATTAATTAATATTAATGAATTTGAATTAATTAAAATTTTAATTGAATTTTATTTTAATAATAATAATATATCAGATAATGATGATGAAATTTTAAAATTTAATTTAATAAATAAAGCAAATTATATTTCAAAAATTGATTTAATTGATTATATTAATAAAGATTCTTTAAATTCATTAATTTTATTTAAAATTATACCAAATAGAGAAATTTTTACACCAATTTTTAATTCAAATAATAAAAATTTAATAAATTATTCATTAAATAAAATGAATGAATTAAATTTAAATTTAAATGAAAAAATTATAATTAATTTATTAAATAATTTAATAATTAATATTCAAAAAAACATTAATTCAAAAGATTTATTTATTGAAAATTTTAAAAATTTTAAATTTATTTTAAATAAATTATTAATTTCAAATAAAATTGATTCAAATTTATATATTAATAATAATAAAATTGAAAATTTAAATAATTTAAAATCAATCATTTCACCATTATTTATTAATATTAATCATAAACTAATTTATTTAATTTTAAAATGTTTTAAATATTTAAAATTATCAAATGAAATAATCAATAATAATAATAATAATAATAATAATAGAAATTTATTTGATAATAAAATATTAAATAATGAGATAAATGAATTAGTTAATTTATTTGAAAATGAAAATGAAAATCAAGATCAAGATCAAGAAATTACATTTAATATTAATAAATTAGATTTAAAATCATTTAAAAAATTTAAAAAAAATTATAAATTAAATAATATTAATATTAATGATAAAATTTTAAAAATTTTAGAAAATTTAATTTACTATCCATGAAAATTCTTTTTTGTATATATATATATATCATTACTTTTATACCCTGCATTATTCTGTATTATATCATCATTCTTATTCACTCATTCATAAAAACTTTTATAAATTATAAATATAGCATATTAAAAATTAATTTAAATAAATGTAAACAAGTAAATTTTAAATGAGTAATAATAATTAATTATATAAATGAATAAAAAATAATGTCCGATTTAATTATTAATTAACAATGTAGGCTATTTATTTATTATTCGCTGATTACGTAATAAGTAAGTTGGTTTAGTTAATATACATAATAACACAAATCAAATTTATCTTGATGTTTTCATAAATATCTAATAGATATAAACAATATCATAGGTATTTACTGAATTGAATAATTTCACTCATGATGATTTTAAAATCTATTGAATTTTGATTTAATCTGTTTAGTTCAATTGATAATTGTGATGTTTTACACCATTGTCAGATTTATTGCATCTGATTTTCCAATTATTATTATTATTATTGTATTATATATAATATTATAATTAATATACAGTTGGAGTAGAATCTCCGCAGACATTCCCGAAACGGGCATTTTGGCGGGCTGCAGAGCCTACACCGCAGCGCGTCTCGCTTAGCGCCAGGCCGGCCAGGCGGTTGGATGTCTGCTCTCACGCAGCACGCAGCACGGCTAAAGCGGCAGCAATCCAGCCAGCAAGCAATCCAGCCAGCAAGCAATCCAGCGCTGCGGGAATCCAGCAGAATCGGAAACGGAGTATTCTGGACCTTTTTCAGTGACGATATTATTACATTACAATAAACAGTCAGTTTATCTTTAATTTGAAATTGATTTGATTCCTTTACCATCTTTTTTCATCATATTCACTTTTTTATTCATTGCTAATTAGTTAGTTCAATTAAATATCACTGGTTTCGCTAATAGTCTAATTAACTTTTAAACTAATTATCAAATAATTTAATCCATTCATTGTAATTGACGACACTATTATTGTTTTCATTGGCTTTAGTCTTCTTCTTATTTCCACTAGTTTGATTTTTTAGCCTTTCTTTTATTTTGTTTAATCTGAAAACGTTTCCCCTAATTCGCTTATATTCTCCACTTATCACAAATTACATATCACTTATTTTATATATATATATATATATAGGTATAAAATATTCTTTTTTACTTATTCTTCTTAGTCATATAATTTAATTCAATTAAAAGTAAAATATTAACAATATTTAAAAAATGACAAAATCACATACACCACGTTGTATCTTTGTTCGTCATGGGTATGTATCTATTAATTTTACAATTAATCTAATACCGTAAATATATTAAATACTAACAAAAAATCTTTTTTAAATGAAATAGACAAACGGAATGGTCAAAATCTGGTCAATTTACATCAATTACAGATTTATCATTAACTGAATTTGGTGTTAAACAAATGCGTGCAACAGGTTTAAATTTAATTGGATCATCAAAAAATTTAAATAATAATTTTATTGAAATTGAAAATTTAAAATATATTATTACATCACCTAGAAAACGTGCTTTACAAACAAGAGATTTATTATTAGAATCAATTTCAAATGATGAAAAAAATTCAATTATATATGATATTGATAATGATATAAGAGAATGGGATTATGGTGATTATGAAGGTTTAAAAACAGATCAAATTAAAGAATTAAGAAAATCAAGAGGTTTAAATTCAAATGATTGGGAAATTTGGGGTAATGGTTGTGAAAATGGTGAAAATTATAAACAAATTACTGAAAGAGTTGATAGAGTTATTAATAAAATAAGAAAAATTCATAAAGAAGCTTTAGAAAATGATGAATGTTGTGATATTGTTGTTGTTGCTCATGGTCATATCTTAAGATGTTTTGCTGCAAGATGGGTTGGTAGAGAAATTAATGTTAATCCTCAATTCGTTCTTGATGCTGGTGGTGTTGGTGTATTAAGTTATCAACATCGTAATATTGATGAACCAGCTATTTGTTTAGCTGGTGCTTTTGTTGTTCCAGCTGAAGAAGAAGGTGCTGGTATTTAATTTAATTTAATTTAAATCATATTTACTATTTACTGAAAAAAAATCATTATTATTTACGTTTATATTATATTTTATCAAAACATATTTAAATTATATACTTAATCTTAAGTTAATTTCTTCCTTTTAATTCATTAAATAATTCATATTGCTCATATGAAAATACTCTTTGAACACCAATTTGTGGAGTACTATTCTTAGAATTTGGTGTACTACCACTACCATTATTATTATTATTATTATTATTATCTTTACTAATACTTTTGTTTCTTTTCTTTTGAGTTATTGAACTTAACCTTTTACTATTAATTGTAGGATAATAATTATTAGGTTGACTATCTAATGGTGAATACCTTAATTCATTCTCATTATTTAATTTACCACGACTTGTTTTTTTAGAAATTTGAAGTGTAGGAGTATTAATAGTATTAGGATTATTATTTGAATTAATTCCATTATTATTTGTTGAGCTGCTATCTGTTTTTTTTAATAATTCAGATTGAACTGTATATACATTCATTTGATTTTGAATTTCTTCAATAGTATTATTTAATGAATAATTATATGAATGATTTGGATTATAATCAGATTCATCATTATCAGATGATTGATTCTTATTATTACCATTACCATTATTTATTAATCCACTATTCATAAATCCATTTTGTAATGCTGAAAAACTACTACTTATAGCAGATAAATGATTAGTATCATCTTTTATCATTTGAGAAACAGCTTCCTCTTCTGATACAATAGCATTTAATGCAGATGGTATTGGTTGAATATTATTCATTGAATTATTAAATGTAGTATTAAGTGATAATTCTAATCCTCTACCACTTGTAAAAGTTGTATTCCCAGTAATATTACCACCATTTGCACTATCTGTTCTATCTGTTCTATCTGCTGTTGTTGTAGCTGTTGTTGCCTTTAAAGAATTTGTAATTGCTGTTGGTGGAGGTATTAATGGAGGAATAATCTTATCAGAATTTGAATCTGATTTAACAGGCATAATTTCTAAAGTTGGATTTGGATCATTTGATATAACAACAGTTAAATTATTATTATCATTTGTTTCATTTCCTTCATTTTTTTCATGTTCTTCATGTTCTTCATTATCCTCATTTAACTCTTCATTTGATTCTTCATTAGTGTCACTATCTTTGGTTGTTAAAAGTCCTAATCCTAATGCACTATCATTATCAGTATTAATCATTTTTGATAATTTATTATTTTGTATAACATTACCATAATTTTTTAATTTCTTATTAGATTTAGAAATTGATTCATTTTGTACTAATGATTGTAAAATTTCATTATTACTTTTATTAATACTATTAGAATCTGATATTTCTTTATCAATATTATTATTTCTAAAAATTGATCTTTGTGGAATTAAAGGTGATGTTTCATTTCTAAAATCTTTCTTTTGATTAGGTGATAATCTATTATTGTTTGAATTATTATTTGCATTTGTAGATAATCCACTAGATGATCTTTGCATCTTATTAATAATTGGTGAAAATAACCCTAATCCTGTATTATTACCAGTTCCAGTTCCTGAACCAATTCCTGAAACATTTGAATCATTAATATTACTATTACCGTTGATATGATTTGAATTGTTATACATTTGATTTAATTGATTATTTGAATGACTAGCACTTAAAATATTTGGACGAAATGAATCATAATTATTAATAAATGATGAAGAATCCTTTAATGATCCAAAAGATGTATATTCAACAATTTCATCATCATTAATAAGATTATTATTATTATTACTAGATAAAATTTCTGATCTAGTATCATTTTCACCAATAATACCACCACTACCATTATTACCAGATGCATTTAATACATTATGTAAATTAAAGCTATCAGTTGATTTCTTACCAATAAGACGTGAATGTAAATTATTGTTATTGTTAATATTATTATTATTAATATTACCAGCGCCTAAATTATAATCATTAGTAATGTTATTAACATGAGTTACTGTATCGTTATAACCACTAACACTAATGTTATCATTATCATTATTATTGATATTACCATTTGAATTATTCAATGGATTTAACGATCTTCTAAATAAACCAGATATTTTTCTTCCAGCTTCACTTGTTTTCTTAAAAATTGGCGAAAGAACTTCATTATTTGAAATTGTATTTGATAATGCAGATATTGAATTTAAAGTTAAATGTGGATTTGTTAAAATATTATTTGAATTTTCATTATTATTATTATTTGAATTAGAATTAGAATTGTTATTGTTGTTATTGTTAATATTATTATTATTAATATTACCAGCGCCTAAATTATAATCATTAGTAATGTTATTAACATGAGTTACTGTATCGTTATAACCACTAACACTAATGTTATCATTATCATTATTATTGATATTACCATTTGAATTATTCAATGGATTTAACGATCTTCTAAATAAACCAGATATTTTTCTTCCAGCTTCACTTGTTTTCTTAAAAATTGGCGAAAGAACTTCATTATTTGAAATTGTATTTGATAATGCAGATATTGAATTTAAAGTTAAATGTGGATTTGTTAAAATATTATTTGAATTTTCATTATTATTATTATTTGAATTAGAATTAGAATTGTTATTGTTGTTATTGTTAATATTATTGCTACTATTACTTAATGTCTTATATATATGAGTAGAATCAACTGGATTTAAAGATGAAAATGATACAAAACTTGTATCATTATTATCTAATTCATACATATTATTTGAATGAATATTTGCTAAAGAAGATTTACGTGAACTGTTACCATGATGATTAGACTGATACGCAAAATGATGAAATTCACTAGTGTTATTATTATTATTATTATTGATATTATTATTATTGACATTATTATTAGTTATAGTTCCAATAAATCCATTTGATGCATCAATAGGAGTATCAGCAAATGAGATATGTCTATTTGATCTCTTTGGGCTTGTTGGTGAAATAAGTGGTATTCCAGTATTACCATTAATTGAATCATAATTTGCAAATGCTGCAATTTCATCTTGTAATAAAGGAGTTGCAGAAGCTGAATTTAATTTATTATCACTTGTTATATTATTATTAGAAGAAGAAAAACTTGATGATACATAACTTAATATAAATACTCCTGCAATTACTAATATGGTACCTAAAAGTATTAATATACCATTCCAACCTAATACTTCATTTAATTGATTATAAAAAATTAAACCATTACCTATATTAGTCATATTATAAACACAGAATACTAGTGGGTATAAGATAGAAGTTGAAATAAATTTTAAACCTTGATTTAAAAGGTATAATTGTGATAAACATAAAGTGAAAAATGAAATAACTAATAAATAAGTTGTTGGATGATTTAATTTTGAAAGTTCATGATTAACAAAAGTTAAAATTAATATTTCAATTGTTGATTTTGCTAATAATAATGAATGAGCCGATAATATACCTGAACATGATCCAAATAAAACACCTTGAATTTTTCTTATATGCTCTGCATTAAAATTGAAAAAATTTTTATTAACTTTTATCCAAATTAAATAATGAAATTTTAAAATTAAATTTTTGAAATATCTTGAATTAATTAAAAATTTATTAAAAATTGAATCGTTTTCAAATTGATAATAATTTCTTGATATTAAAGATCCATTATTATTATTATTATTATTATAATTATTATAGTGATAATTATTGAAATGATTTTCAATACTACTAGTACTCATATCAGGGTAATGTAATTGAAATTCAATAATTTCTAAATTTTTTAATAAAATATTTTGATCTAAAGAAGATCCTATGAATGAAGTGATAAAACCCATTGGTTTTGTATGATTATGATTAATTGTACTATTATTCAAGTTATTTCTAACACCACTGTTAGAAGTTGAACGAGAACGAATATCCTGATTTGTACTATCCCCATTATTGTTGACATTATTATTAGTATTAGTAATGGTATTAGTACTGGTATTACTATTAGTGATAGTGTTATTAGCATTCCTTGATATTGCGTATAATCTTCTATTATAATTTAATTTTATTGATGAAATAACAATCCAACTTAAAAATGCCAAAACTATTAAAAAATCAAATATTATCCAATTTATAAATCTTTTTTTTTTCATAAATTCAATAAATTTATCTAAATCATATTCTGGTTCTACAATAGCACCACCAAAGAATGCAATTAAAAATGCACCAATACTAATTAAAATAGTACCTGATAAAGAATAATGAGTGAATTCTTCATTTAAAATTAATGAATTAAAGATAGTATTAAATACCAAACCAATTGATTGTAAAGGACTTAAAATAATTAAAGGTAATGTTGTTATTTGAATACTTGAACCAAAAATATTTGAAATAATGAAAAGTAAAAAACCTATATGCCATAAAGAACGTTTATATGGTGGTACAGTTTCACCTGTTACTATTGAATTTTCTTTTATTAAATGAGATTTTCTTTGTAATATAAGACCAATTGATTGACAAGCAGATGATAAGACACCAACTAAACAACCTAATACAATTTTATTACTGGAAGGTAAAGGAGTTGTTGAATTTAATAATTTTGTATTCTCGTTCAATATCCATATAATCAATGAATTTGTTGATGCTAAAGATGTATCATTTGCTATTAAAATAGCATTTAGTACTTTTATCAGTACCATCTGAGATAATAAATTTATGTGATGGTATATATGTGATGATTATGATGATCTCTTTATATTTATAAATGCGAATGAATATGATGTATCAAATAAAGTTCAACTTAAATGTGATTTTTTTGTTTTCTTTAGCAGATGGTAATTGAAATGAAAATTGCCATATTAATAGTTAAATTTTTGAAGAGAAAATATTTTGTAAATAGTAATGACTGAAAAAATGATGAATTTAATAAAATCAATTAAACCGATATTGAACTTCTTTTCTAAATTTTTTAGTCTTCTATTCAATAAGTGGGATTGAATTGAGATTATTATATTTTCTATTTATTTGTTATCTCTATACTCCAATGTGAAAATAGAGATTTAAAACAATAATGTTTGATGAAGTGGGTGGATTGATCAGATGAAAGTATTTAATAAACGTACAATAGTAACTTCACTATTTCCACGATGATTCCATATGGTGATCAATATATATATCTTGGTGGCAGTGTGCAAGAAGATTGATTTGAATTATTCTTATGATAAGATGTTATTTTGCAAGCTCTTTTGCCCTCTTGTCTTGTTGTGTCGTGTCTTGTCTTGTTTGATCTGTTCTGTTCTGTTCTGTTCTGTTGCGATGTGATGTGTTATCACTCAAATTCTTGTTGTACTCCTTGTCTCCTGTGCCTTGTTCTTTTTCTTATCATTGTGTGATCCCTGTTCTTGCGCTGCTGTCGTCTGTCGTCTGTCCCCTGTCGTCTGTCCCCTGTCTGGTGGCTAATGGCTTATGGCTGTGGGATGATGGTTGTCGCGTGCCGTCTCCCCTCTATTGTTTTGCGTAGGCTGCAGGTGAACGGCATAGAGTCCACACAGCCCAGCATCCCCTCACGCCACACGGCGGCCCAGCAACTGCGGTGGCCATAAAAAGGAGCGCAGCTGCCAGGAACAAGGAGCACGCAGAGCGCAGCACGCAAACACGCTTAGCGATGAGGCACACCGCCTGACTTAACGACTCCAACTCTCCACAGACACTCCACAGACACTCCGCAGACGCTACAGACACTTCACCAAGGCTGCGCTAAGACTTTATTTACATCGGTTAAATTTATCAAGGCAGCAAACATCTTTCATGATATGTTTTCTCTACATTGGTGTACTGGCGTGTTTCCAATAGATTTATTCCCCATAGTACAGATCAGGCAATATGTAAATATTCACAAATATTCTCGTCTAAATTAGGAAATTTATTTAAGAATACAATATAATAATAATTAAATAATATACATATTTGTACATTTATTTTAATTATTAAGAACAATCAATAATTTTTATATAATGTATGAAACAATAGAATTCAAAGTTCTTCTTTAACAAAATTCAATGTTTCCTTTATGCATTATAAATTATAAAATTCAATTAATTTAATTAATAACTAATTTTAAAGATTAATCATTATTTAAAATGCATTATTGAATCTTTATTTTGTTATATTTTCCCAATTAAATAAATTGTTAAAATTTATGAATAAATTACTATAGATTTATTCGTGGTATTACGTTGTATTATATTGTACTCTATCTATCTAGCTATCTATCTATTCACATTATTATACTATGCTTTACTTGGGTACCCTAAACTCTTGCCTGATTAGTAACATTAACTTAGAGGGGAAACAGAGAGAGCTCAAAGAGAAAGAAAAATAAAGAGGCTGGAAGGGGAAAATTATTGATGGCTTTACATCACTCGATATACCGTAAGATATTATAATATTGATATCTAACTAACATATTTACACTTCATAATCACAATCAAGATCAAATAAATTAGTTCTATATTGATCGAATATACATTTCTCTTATCTTCTTCTTTATACAGTACCCAATTTCTCTGTTTAATAATTCTGTATACAAAGAAACGTATCAGCTTTAAATATATAAAGATATTATTATCATTTTACTTTAATTTAACTAATAGAATATAAGAAAAATAATAATAATAATAATAATTACACAAATAATAATAATAGTTACACAAATAATAATAATAATAACACAAATAATAATAAAATGTCAGTAATTGAACTTGAAGAGTATCTTCGTGATTCTCTATCAAGAATAAATTCTTCTGATATTTCATCAATGTATGATGGCTTACAAAGTATAGATGCACTTTTCGGAAAATTATGTGCTGTCTCTGATCCAAATAATAAAAGACAACCATTATCATCAATTTCAAATTCAAATAATGAAAAATCATCATCATTAACATCATCAAGACAAAATTCAGAATCTCCTAATACAGCTTCAAAATTAAGTGAATCAAATGATACTATATTTGAAGCATCAGCATCATCTACTCCTTCACCAGAATATACAAAAAATAAAACAAGATTAAATAAATCTTTAAAATCACAATTAGAAAAAAATCGTAAAGTTCCAAATAAGAAAGATCCAATTTTTGGACAATTTTTGAAAACACAAGATAAATTTGAATTTAATATTACTTCAAATTTATTATTTTTATTATTAAAAATGGGTTTATCAAAAGATTATCCATCAGAATTTTATACATTAACTTTAAAAATTCTACAAGGCTGTTTACTATTACACCCAGATTCAAGAAATTTATTTGTTAGAGAAATGAATATGCAATTACTTTTAAATTTATTAAAATATAGTAATAACCCTGAAGTTATTGTATCTGCAATTCAAACATTAGTTGCTTGTTTAGTTAGAAATATCCCAAACTTAAGAATATTTGAAAGATTAAATGGTTTAGAAATAATTTGTAAACTTATGAAACATAAACAAAGAAAAATTTCTCCTTCTTCTTCTTCATCAAATTCACATATTGTATCTGCAACTTCAACTCCATTACATAATAATCACTCTTCAACTCCAATTAATAAAATTTGTTCAAATTTTCCTGAAAGGGATTCAGGTTCTTGGAGATCCGTTCAAGTTAAAGCAGTTGAATTTTTATTTTTTTATCTAGTTCCTGAAACTAGATCAATCCCAGATCATATTCATGAATCATTGAAAAATTCAAATAAATCAAATACAAAACCATATATTGCTTCTTCTTCTTCTTCTTCTTCTTCATCATCATCAGCATCACCTAAAGAAAATCAAGAAAATAATTTCTCAAAGAATGAAAGAAATGCACATAAAAAATCATTATCTTCTTCTTCTTCTTCTTCCTCTGGACATTCAAATTCCTCTTCATCACTTTTATCATATAACGAAAACTTATCATCATCTTCATCTTCATCCTCTTCAATATCATCTAAGAATTATGAAAATTCAACAAAAATTTATAAAGATGGTTATGTCAGAAGAACAACTTCAGAAAAAGTTGATGTATTAAGACAATTTTTGAATAAACAAACAACTGATGATTTAGTTAAAAATTTAATTGAAAATAGACCATTTGGTAATATGAATATTGAATGGTAATTATTTATTATCTGTATTAACCGTTAGCGTAGAGAATTTTTTTATCATCATTTTGTTTCATTTTAACGTATATTATTGTATTGTATTTTATTTTATTTCATCTTATTTTATTTTTACATGGTATGGTATGGTATTACCAACCTTTTTGCATTGTTAAAAATTACAATTTAATTTCTTAACCGTTTTTCCAATCAGTCATTTCATTTATTATTTATTTATTTTTTTGTCATCTTTTTGTCATTTTTTTGTCATTTTTTTGTCATTTACTTCATTCACTATTCATCAATTATTTATAGTTTTCTGTTTCTGTATATGTAGAAACAGTTTTATATTTCAATGTACATTCATATTCACTTTTAAATTCACAATTAACTTTACCCTTTCAATTAAGTTTGAATCAGCATTAGCGTTTGAAGTGTAGTTTATTATTATTGCTTATACGTAGAAATTCAAATCATGTTTCAGAACCAGAAACAAAGGCTGTGCCAAAGGAGGGCAGCCAGCCAGGCCGCGTGAAAGAGCCGCCGCTTTTGCGGGGAAACGCGCGAATCCTTCAGCCACTGTTTCACCTGGCCAACAAACAGAGCGGGTCTAGGCCCAGCCAGAGCAGGCACAAGCACGGCACAAGCACGGGAGAAGCCAAGCAGAACAAACGCTTAACAAACGCTTAACAAACGCTTAACGAGAACAAAGGGAAAATATGCTAACAAGGGATCAAAATGCGACACTCTGCGTGTTGCAAAAACAGCGTTTTGTGATGTGTCTTGTCTCCTTGTCTTGTCTCCTTGTCTTGTCTTGTGCAGCCCTCTCCCCGTCTATTTGAGTGGTCGCCTTTGTGTGTTCTGATTTAAATAAACTTATTTGCCCCCCTTATGTACTGTGATTCCTATTTCAGAGATTATCCATCCGTCAATCATTCATTAAATCAGTATAAATATAACAATGAATCCAGATTTCTTATCAAAGATAGCAGCTTTAAATTCATTCAGACAGAATATTTTCCCAATTAGTGACTCAATCGGTGTGGATCCAGCAGATTCACACTTGTCACAACAACGACAACCATTTAACAATATGATATCCAACAAGGCAGATATTAATTATAGTAATAACAGTGTATTATCTTTATCAAGTGCTTTGAAAAATTATGAATTAGAAGAACAAAGAGTAAGACATTCACTTGCCACTGATAATTTTAAATTCAATTTTAGTATTAAAGATGGAGATTATGAAGAGAAAAGAGTATCAATGCAGATATTAGATGATGATATTTCAATAAATACTCAAGCCCATATTTCATTACAGGTATTAAATAATACTATTGAAGAATTAGAAATGAATGAAAGTCAACTCTCAAATTCTATTGATAGTTCAATGGCAAATTTAACAAATGATACATCTGTTGAAATTGGAGATGGATTAACAGATATGTTAGAAAATGAAAATGAGAATTACGCCGGCGTTTATTTTCACAGTGGTGCAATTAATAATAAAAATAATAATAATAATAATAATAATAATAATAATAATAATAATGCAGCTACAACACTCACTGGTACCTCCGGCGCTAATTCTCACTCATTTACTTATAATAATAATTACTATGGTGGATCTTCATTTAGTGAATTTTCAAATGGATGTCTTTATAAAAAAGTTAGAATCTTAGAAGATAATTTAATTCAATCATATATTTCTCAACAATTTTTTAATACAACTGATATCATTAATATTGAAAATGTTAATGGCATACATGAGGATAAATTCAGTTTTGTCTCTAGTAATCAACATGAAAATAATAAACATGATGATATTCGAAGCTCAGATAAAATTTTAGAAAACCCAAAGCAAACTGAATCAGTTAATGATTTTAGAATTTCTTCATTTAATTCAACAGATTTAAATAATTTAAGAGAAACATTTGAAAATTTTAAAATTCAAAATAACGAAGAAGAAATAAATAATACATTTTTAGAAATCGAAGAAGAAAAAGATAAATATTCAAAAATATTATCTGAAAATTCAAATATTGATTCATTCTTAGAATTAAATAATAATAATAATAATAATAATAATAATAATTTAAATTTCCAATTTGATTATGAATTTGGAACTGATCTTAAATTAGTTTGTAAAAAAAATAATTTTATAGATATTGTTGAAATTGATAAATTAGGTAATGAATTAACTAAAACTATGACAACAATACCAATAATAAATAATTTACAAATTGTTAATAATGTTAATAATACTGAAGAAATCAATAATGGAAATGATGAAAATAAAATTAAATTAACAAATTTTAAGAAAACTTTAAAGAAAATGAATAATTTTAAAATATTTAAAAGGCAAAATAATTTAAAAAAATTTAAATTTTTAAAAAATAAAAAAATTGATAATAATAATAATAATAATAACGATAATGATAATGATATAAAAAATAATTTAAATTTTTATCCCAAAAATAATCAAAAAATTAATTATTTAAATTATATTTTAAATTTACTTAAAAAATTTTCAAAATCTATAATAATTCATAAAAAATCAAAAGTTAATGAATAAAATAAATTATATATCTTTTCTAATTTTACTTATATTATAATTGCTATATATAAATTTCTATAAATAAATATAACTGAGTTTGAAATAAATGAATAAAAGTAAATTATTCAACAAAAAAAGAATATATATTATTTATATTTAACATTAATTTTTAAAGGAAAATATAACTGAAAAATCAATAAATAAATTCAATTTTTAATATAAATATCAATTTTTTTATATGAAAATTTAATAAATCTTAGTAAATTTTATAACAAATAACATCACCTACTATTCAATTTTATAATTAATTTATTTAAATTTAATAATTTAAATCAGAACCAAATAAAAATTGTAAAAATTAAAACATTTTAAAAATAGTGATTACGTCAGCTTTGAACAGCCGCTTACGTAAGCCATTTTTAAGTCTCGTAAAATACCATAAAATTTTCAACATAAAAAATTCCGATATAGTGTAGTGGCTATCATGGTTCGCTTTCAAACAATTTATTGTTAAAAGTTCCGAGCAGACCGGGGTTCGATTCCCCGTATCGGAAATATATTTTTTTTGTCATAATTCATGAATATTTTTCTCAATAATTTCAATTTACTATTATTAATTACAAATTGTTGTAATAATTTTTACAATATTTACTAAAAATTTTATTATTAAATTATTGATTGACTAATTAGTTTCATTAATTATTAAAAAAAGAGGCCTAAAAAATATATATATATAAATTATTAAAAAAGATAAAAACACCAGCTTAAAAGCATTCCCAAATTATCATAATTTTTAATTGAAATTAGCAAAAAGAAAAAAAAACCAATTATGATAATTATTAATTATTAATTGAATGTGAATTAAATTAAATTAATTAACAAGCACATTCATCTTTTGCACATGTACATTCACCTTCACATGTGCAATGTTTCTTTGGAGAACAAGTACAAGCATCCTTAGGACATGAACAGTCACCTTCACATGTGCATGATTTTGGAGCACCGCAAGTACATTTTGGTTTATTACACTTGCATTCACCTTCACAAGTACAAGTCTTCTTTGTGGCACAAGTACAAGCATCCTTAGGACATGAACAGTCACCTTCACATGTGCATGATTTTGGAGCACCGCAAGTACATTTTGGTTTATTACACTTGCATTCACCTTCACAAGTACAAGTCTTTTGTGGAGAACAAGTACAAGCGTCTTTAGGACATGAACAGTCACCTTCACATGTGCATGATTTTGGAGCAGAGCAAGTACAGTTGATAATCTTTGTTGAGCAAGCCATTGTATTTAAACTATATGTATGAGTAATTATATTTGTATGTGTATTATTAATGTATATTAATATTAATGATTGATGAAAAATACAAAACAAAATAAAAAAATATTAATAATTTTAAAAAATGAAATGTGATAAGAATAAGTGATATATTTATACTAAATTAAATCAAATTAAAAAAATTTGAAATCTCCGATTGAAAATATAAATATTGTTGCTCTCTGTGTTTGTTATTTGAAAAAATTATAGATTTGAGATCTTTTCGCTGTAAATTGATCACACATATGCACTTCATGTTTTAATATGCATACCCACGCTATTGTTCATATTGAGCCTTTCACGTAATTGCCATATTAACTTATGTATATTTATGCACAATGACAATGCAGCTGATAAAAAATGACACGCACATTAATTGTTATCGCCTTTTCACCCCATACAAAAATTTATAGGGAATACTGGAAAACATAGTAAATTACATAGTAAAATTAATATACAAAAAGAGTGCAAAACACAAATTCAGCAAAAAGATCGCAAACTTTATTTCTAAGAAGCGTAATTTGTGCTGTTTTTTCATTTTCCCTTTTCTTTTCTTTTCTTTTCTTTTCTTTTCTTTTCTTTTCTTTTCTTTTCTTTTCTTTTCTTTTCTTTTCTTTTTTCACATAGTAAAAGAATAAATAAATAACGTGTTACGTAATGTGCGCTTAATCTGCTGTTTATTTTTATTCACTTAAACATCATTCATTTATTTATTCTTATCTTTTAAATCATCATTATCGTAATAATTTGCCAATTTATTTAATTTATTTTGATTAACAATTGATTTATTCGGTATTTGATAAATTTTATCTTAAATCATATATCTTATATCATATATCTTATAAATTAAGTATTTACAATTTACTTAATTTAATTTTATTCCAAATTTTACTCCTTTTTTAACTTTTTTTTCTATTATCTTCTTTGATTTATCTATAAAAATTTTGTTAAAATAATTTTACTAAATTAAAATAACGTTTAACGTTTATTAATTGAGTAAATATTGCTTCTTTTATTGAAATAATCTGTGATTAATTTGTATATTATTAATATATAAGGGCAAATTTTAAAAGAATATGTAAATTATACAATGAATTAAACTACTATAAACTTTAATTTGTTTTTTAATATGTTATACCATGTGGCGAAAACAAAACAAAACAAATGAATAAATAAAGATAAATATATGTAGATCTTTTCTATTTTAATCTATTTTTAATCAGATGATGATGATCATTCAATCAGCGAATAAACCTCAAAGCAGCGAATAAAACTCAAATAATGATCTAATTTATAATTTTTATTATCAATTGATGATAATGATTTGCCATTATATTAGAAAATTGAAAACTATTTAGTAAATAAATATCAATAAATGAATAGTTACAATTAAATATAGTAAATTTACAATTACAAAATGAAAATAATAATGAAAATAACTTTTAATGATAAAATTTAAAATATATTGAAATGAAATAAATATAGCTATGTAAATATATGAAAATAGTGAATTAAGTAAAATAATAATAAATCAATTAATTATTGAATTAATTGATATAATTATTTACAACCTGAACAAGAACAAGAACCTGAAGAACAAGTACAAGAACCTGAAGAACCACAAGAACAAGTTTCACCTTCTGGACCATTATAATTAACTAAAGATAAAGATTTCTTTGATGAACAACATCCAGAACCACCTTTACCACCACAACATGATGAAGAAGAACCTGATGAACAAGAACCGGAACCGTTAGAACAAGAGCAAGGCATTTTTTGTATATGAGTAATTTGTATTAAGATATATGAGTAACAATCTGAATGATTAATTTAATATAGTATAATATAATATATATGATGGAGAAGAAAGTGATTCAAGTAAAGAGAAGCGGGTTTCGTTTATATTTATAGTAAATCGGAGCACAATATCCAGCGACAGAGAAACAATGGTGAAGTCAAAGAAAGAGATGCGATGTGATTTGAAACTCATTTCAGGAGTCTGAGCAGATGGGAATTTAAGAAATTTAAGGGGCGTCATAGTAATTACTCGTATTTTATCGTACGTCTCTGCTGTCTCCATGGCTATCGCTCTATGCTGCATCCACCGCGTGACCTCCGGGATTTGTGCTGGCTGGCTAGAGTGGGGGCGGGAAGCCGTGGCCTGACTTGCTGCACGGAGCCTGCAGGCTCGCGGCTTTTCTGCTGCTGCTGCTACTGCTTGGAGAATTGCGCTGTCTTTAGTCCGTAGTCTTTTCCCTCTCTGCACTACTTGTCACGCTTTAGTATAGTGAATTATACTATATAGTGTATTACGTTATATAGTATATAGTGTATTATGTTATATAGTATATAGTGTAATATTCAGAGTGTGCAGTTTGCGTGTGGCGCGTGCTCTGTCATCGTCTGCCGCCTGTGGCTGGTGTGTTGTGGCTGGTGACTCTACTCTTACATTTTACGTCTTAGATAAGATATTATCTTATAAGCTAACCTGAACTTATATTGTTTCTATATATATGTATATGTTTATGTATGTATTTAATCTATTTTATTTGGAATATATTATATCAATCACTGAAATGTCTTCATGACTAATTCGAAAACAGCTAATGCAGCAGCGTTAGCAGGGAATGATCTTAAAATTGATGGTAAAAAACCTTTTGTAAAACCTTTTAATCCACCTCTAGTTTCATAAATATGTTTTACAGCTTGTGAATAACTTTTAAATTTTGGATTTTTAACATCATCAATCATAATAGTTTGTTTAATAACATCTGATGGATATGCTGTAATCCAAAAACATGTTGCACTTAATCCACCTGACCAAAATCCAATTGATGCTGTACTCATTTTAGTATTTTCTTTAAAATAATTTGATATTATTTCATAACTACCCCACCAAACTATAAAATTAGTTCTAAAAATCATTGTTGGTATTAAACCTTTATATAACGTTGTAATACCACCATTTTTAACTAATTTAATTAAACAATCAATTGGTCCATTATATAATTTTGTATTAGCATCATATTGA
The DNA here is from genome assembly GCA_001599335.1 of [Candida] boidinii. Lineage (NCBI taxonomy): Eukaryota > Fungi > Ascomycota > Pichiomycetes > Pichiales > Pichiaceae > Ogataea > [Candida] boidinii. Next base: position 282,837 of record BCGP01000013.1, read on the forward strand.
ACTTGTAATCTAGCTTTAACTTGTTCAACAGGTGCAGCAACAAATGAAACGGTCCAACCAGCTCCTAAACCTGCAAGACAATGTCCAAATAAATCTAATTTTTTCTCATTTTCATAAAAATTTTCTAATAAAAATCTTCTATATACATGTAAACTTCCTAACATTACTGAATCCATTAAAACCCATCCAACTAAAGGTGGTGTAAAACCTTTATATAATCCATAAACACCTTCATTTTTTAAAGTTTTCATTAGACAATTAAAAGGACCTGTAAATCTACCTGATTCAGCAGTTTGTAATCTCACTTTAATGGTATCAAATGGATGTCCAACTGTATTTTTAGCAACACCTGAAAATACACCTGCTAAAAAACCTGCATATCTTGGAGGTGGTTCTTTATTATTTAATTTATCTTGTTGTTCAATTTGATCCAACTTATCTTCCTCTATCAAATCACTCATATTTATTCTGATATTTCTAATATTTCTAATATTTCTGATATTTCTAATATTTCTAATATTTTTAATATTTTTAATATTTCTAATATTTCTAATATTTCTAATATTTTTAATATTTCCAATACTTTGATAATACTTATATCACATAGATGCAGTTTATAGATTCATATATAAATATATATAATATTTCAACGATGTTTTTCAATAGTTAAATAAATCATAGTCTAATTATGGAATTTATCGCGTATAACAAAATTCACTCTACTATTTGTGATTCAGTCATTTTAGATTAACTTTGTCCGTTAACGGTATTTCTGCAATTTCTCTCTGCCCGTGCGTGCGAATGCATATTGGATCCCTGGTGGGCTACTCTCCCGCCACACCGGCCTCTCCACTCTGGCCTCTGCTGCCGGGCTTCCCCTCTGGACTCCGCCGCAAATTGATTTGGTCAGTAGCCGGTCCGGATCATCTGATTACGTCATCCCTCTTGGTGTACTATTCTACTATTCTACTAAAACCTCTCTTTTATAAATATAGATATAGATAAATAATGGTAACATGATTAAATACAAAACAAAAGCGATAAATAAGTATAATAAATAAACTATATACTATATATATATATGATAGATATTACATTACAAATTTCAAATTAACATCAATTTGATGTGATGAAGATAATTGTGGTTTTTGACTATATTTTTGAGATAATAAAGATCTAACATTTTGTAATAAAGTTAGATAACTTTGTTCTCTATTTTGAGTCATAACTGTTATGAAAGCCCAAGACATAGCACCTGTAGCTTGACCATTTTCACTTGCATCTGCACTAGTTTGACTATCTTTACAACCTGAAAATGAAATAACATCAGCTGGTGACATTTTCATTTGTTTAACTTTATCAGAATCGTAATTACCTGTTGCAGATTTAGCAATTTTAGAGAAAGCACTTCCTAATGATGATATCATCATTGATTTATTTCCTGTAACATAACCCATAACAGCTTTTAAACCATCACTTCCTGCATCTTTCCATATATTATATTCTTTAATACCACCATCTTGTGCACGATAAATAAATGGTAAATCTAATGCGGTACCTGAATGACAAGAATCAAATAATGCGGTTAATCTAACTCCAGCTTGTAAAGGTTTAACCATAATATCATGCATCATATCATCTGTAATTTCACCATTTGTTTGAAAATCTAATGGATAAATAACATCATCAAATCCATCTTCTTCATCTCCATCTTTATCAGCTGTTTGTCCACCATGTCCAGAATAATGGAAAACTAACGAATCATTTGGTTGTGCTCCATTGACTAACCATTGCATTCCTCTTATAATATTTTGTTTAATTGGAACACTAGCCATCATTTTTTGATCATCTGTTAATATAACAATATCATCTTTTGAATATCCAAAATTATTAATTAAAAATGAACACATATTATGAACATCATTAATACATCCATTTAATTTATTATTTGTACCTATATAATTAATACCAACTAATAAAGCTTTTTTCTTACCTTGACAAGTTGATAATCTAAAATCATGATACTGATTTGTACCATTAATCTTTTGATGTTGTGTTTGTCCTGTTGGTGCTGCAAATGCTCTATTACCATACCCTGATTGTTGTTGTGAGTTTTGGCTGTAATTATTTGAACCATATGATTGTTGTTGTTGTTGTTGTTGTTGTTGTTGTTGTCCATAACTACCTTGATAATTACCCTGATAATTACCTTGATAATTTTGTTGTTGTTGTGGTGGTGGACCTTGTGGTGGAGCGTACCCGTAACCTTGTTGAGGAGGATAACCATAACCTTGTGGTGGAGGTCCAGGAGGAGGACCGTAGCCGTAACCTTGTTGTGGAGGTGGACCTTGTGGTGGTGGATAACCGTAACCTTGTGGTGGGCCTTGTGGTCTATTATACATTTTTTTACTATATCTATATCTATATATATTCTATATCTATATATCAATTGACAAACACGTTATATATTATAATTAGGAAAACAATAATACTCTGTATATTTATAGGGGTGTATAAGAATGCCAGAATTACTATTAATTGGCAGCAATTGATCTGATTCGATTACCAACAAACAGAGATGAATTAAGAGATGAATGGAAAAAAGAACAGAGACAATCTCAAATGATTTACCGATAACAAACAGTCTAACTCTTAATTGACTGAATTGATTCAATTGATGCTGGTAAGTTGACTGCTTTTAAAACAGGAACGAAAACCAGGCACAATCTCTCAGAGGAGCTTCTGTCACTGGCTGGCTGTTTGTACTCAGGGCTGGCTGATCAGTGAATCAGTGGCGCTGCAAACGGCAGCAGCCCAGATCATCTACACGTTGGCACCTGGCATTGTGCGTTACGTAATCCACGCCGGCTGCCATTGTTCCCCCTCACGCACCGAAAGCATCACCGGCTTTCTGGCCACCCCATTTGCCGGGCTGTACACGAAACAGGGTCACGCCGCGGTCATGGAGAAGTCTCAGCCCCGTCACCAGCCCGTCAGCCCATCAGCCTAGCACCAGCCCTTCAGCCTAACATTAGAACAATATCACCCGTACACTACTTTTTTTCCCTCGTAGTCTTTTCTTTTTCCCTTGTTTCTTAACTGGTGCACGGGTACGACATTTCAAGAGTTGTAAATTGATTAGTATTACTAACGCTGCTGTTTCTCTTCAATTCGAATAAATATAAAAACAATAAGTGAAACAAAACAATTATTTAGTATATTTTAGTTTACTTCTATTTACACTATAATTTCAATAGGTCAGTTTTAAATTTCAATTGTATCTACTATGTCAGCAAGGAAAAAATTCACTAATTTTAAAGATTATTTAACTGAATTTAAATTAGATACTTTAAATAAATTAGATAAAAGAAAATTTGATCCAATTTATCAAAAAAAGCAAATTTTGAAAACTTTCCAATTCACTGAAAAGGATACAAATGTTTTTTTTGAAAATGAAAATAATTCCACTAAATATAATAAAAATGATAATAATAATAATAATAACACTAATTTTATAAAATCAAATGAAAATTCAAATTTACAAAATAAAAGATACGATAAATATGGATTTGAATTAGATGATAATGAATTAGAAGAAGATGACAATAGCGTTTCATTACAAAAAAATTTAAATTATAATTATAATTATAACTCAAATTCAAATAATTTGAAATTTGAAAAAAACGATATAAATCAAAATTCAATTATAAATTCAATTTCATTTAAAAATTTTAAAAAATTAAATCCATATTTAGATAGATTTGATACTTCTTATATGGTTGTTGATGATGATGAAAGAAAAAATCAAGGAACATTGTTATTAGAACTAAAAGATAATTTAAGTAATGAAATTGAAAATCTTTTATATCAAGCTTCAAATAATCAAAAATTTAGTGATATTAAAATTGAAGAAGGAGAAAAAAGTGTTGATTATGCCTATGATGATATGGAAATAAGAGATGATGAGAATATGGAAACTACAATTAGTAAGAAATCAGTAAGGTTTAATGAATCCGATGATTCTGAAGCTAGTACTTTGAAAACAATTATAAAAATTGACGATTATTTCAATTATCATAATGACGATGATGACAATGATGAATATGAACTTGATTCTGGAATAATACAAGTTAAAGAATTTATGAAATTAGATAACTGCTTACAAGCTCCTAAATTAACTGATAATAATAATATTGAATATATGACAGAACGGAAAAGAGATAAAATTTTCAAATTATTTTTTAATCATGATAATAACAATAATACTACTAATAATAATAAAATTAAAATCAATAAAGATATAAATGATTTAATAAAATTTAATAATATGGAAATAAATCCAATTGATTTAAAATTATTAAATAAAGATTCAAATAAATTAAATTTAATACAACATGAAGAAATACCAAATGTAATAATTATACCAATAATTGAAAAATTAAAATTATATTTAAATAATAATATAGATATTGAAGATATTTTATTTAATTCTAGAAAAATTGGAAATGATTGGAGTTTATATACTTCTTGGAGTATTTGGAGAGAAACTAAAATCAATACAAATAATAATAAATATATATCAACTTATGAAAATATTATAAATTTTTCAACATTTAATGAAATGAATCAATCATTAAATAAATGTGAATTAATTTTTGAAAAAAAAATTTTAAATTATTATTATCATTTGAATAATACTAAGAAATTAAAAAAGGATAAATTTGATTTACTTAAAATAGAGGAAAATTTAATTAATAATGAAAATTATTATATAATGAAACATGGATTGAATCCAAATAAAAAATATAAACCATTTAATAATAAAAATTTATATTTAATTAAATTTAATATAAATTTTAAATTTTTTTTAAATTTTTTTAAAAAATTATCAAAATTAATAATAAATTATGAAAATTATAATTTAAAATTTATTAATATTTATGAAGGATTATCTTCTTTTCAGATTAAATTTAAATCAATTGAAATTGAATTTAGATTATTAATTACAAAAGAAATTTATATTAATAGAGTTTATATAATTATTAGTGAATTATTAAATAATTTATCAATTGAATTAATTAATTGTATTAATTCAATTTTCATTGTTAAAAATGATATAATTGAAAAAAAATTATATAAACCTTTTCATTTTTATTAAAGACATTCATATATATATATATATATACACTTATATATTTAATATAACACTAAAATTGAATAACTCAGTAATAGGAAAGCCAATTCCGATAAGTTGGAATTGGCTTAAGCGCCAGTCATGTGACTATACGGAAATTTCCCTTTTATTTTCAATAGAGGATTTATGATTGAAAGGGATGTATGTTATTTAAGGGATATAGGAGATGAGATGAGGATGGCAATGAATGACAATAAACATCTGATTAATTAAACAGATAGTTATTTTCCACAAAAATATCTATTTCAATTTAATCAATCATATTTGCCTGACTTAATTTATTAAATATATTAAATAAAAAGTTCGGCCCAATCTGGAGATTGGAGTGGAAATGGAAATGTTTCCTCTTTATGATTAATCGGATTTCAGATTTCTGGCTGTTTCCCTGTGATAAACAGGAGGAAAAACAGTGCAAAACAGCAGGCGCGTAATTTGACAGCGGCCGGAGTGGGGTATAGGCGACACGCACTGCGCTGAGTTGGTCCGCCCAGGATACATACAGGGCTACCGCATATGCAGGCGGGGTGGCTCATTCACGGGAGGGCTCGGTAGTCGCCTGGAAAAGCCGCCAGCGGCAACTTATCTGATACCGACAGAATCACCTGCAGCCCGTCATCCAGGCTGCTTTGCCATCTTATTGACCAGCCAGCCACACGGCCCAGGACACGGCCCATGACACGGCCCGCAGTTACAAAACCACAGCCGCTCAAAATCAGCGATAAGGCACTGGGAATTTCCTAATCGGGAAGCTGCACTACGGAAAACGTTGATAAACAAAAGCGACAAAAGTATAAAATGATAAAACGATAAAACGATAAAATAATAACTAAAATAATAACTAAAATAATATTGGCGGAAAAGTTAACTTTTCTTAAAAAGCAAATCTTATGATCAAAAAATCAAACGTTTTATTAAGTTTGATTTACAATATCGGAATTGTAATTCTATAATATTAGTAACAACAGTCTGATATGGTACAGATTCGATCTTTATAGAATAACCGCTATTCTAATAATAATTACATATGTCTAACACTACTCAACGGTCTTTCTTTATTGGTATTACCTATTATTTATATATATATATATATATAAATATAAATATAAATAATTCAATTGTAATCTATTGTAAATTAAAACAAAATTCTCTAATCGAACTATATTAAGAAATAAATAATTAGAAAAAGATGTCACAATTATCTGATTCAACATTGAAATTATTAGCTGCAGCTTTAATAGGTGGTTCAACAATTTATATTTCATCTTTTTTCATACCAAATTTAATTAAAAATATTGAAAATAATAAAAAGACAGGTAAAAATAAGTTTATTGAAAATTTAATTTATAATATTTATGAAAAATTAAGTTCAAATTTTAAAAAAATTACTAATAGTGCTTCTGCTTCATCAGATACAAAATTCCCAACTCCTGTTATTGTACCTGTTAGTAATGATTTTAATTATTTAAATGCAAAACCATACCCATATAGACCATTTAAAAATGGAGAATATAAAATGACTTTAGCAATTAGAAAACTCGATCCAAATGATTTCATATTTGTCGAAGATACTTATAAACAAATTACTGATATTAGAGCTAAGGCAATTGATCAATTTACAGATGAATGTAGTGCTTGTCACCCATCTGCTGAACCAGCTTTAAGAGAAACTTATGATTTAGTAACTTCATTTTTAACTACTAGATATCCAATGCATTTTGAAAAAATTTCATCTAATGATAATAGTGATGTTGATATTTTTTATAATAAAATTAGAAATGAAAAATTCCCATTTAAAAATGATTCAATCAAAGATATCAAAGAAATTCTTAAAATAATAGCTAGAACTATTGAAGAGGATATATTAATTTTAATTAAAAATCCAGATAATGATCAATTAGATGAATATATTTTACGTTCTGGTATTTCAATTTTCCCAGCTGGTTTTAATCCAATGGAAAAATTTAATCAACCTTTAACAAATATTCATATTCCAGTTCCATATTATTTACAAAAATTACAAACTTCAATGAATAAATTTTTCCAAAGATTACAAATTAATGAATTTATAGTTAGAAATAATTGGTCTGTTCAAACACATACAAAATTAAGAGCACCTACTGGTTCTCATGCAACAAAACAAGATAAAGTTGTTGAATTAAATGCTAAAGATTTAGATTTTAATAAAGTCTTTTTAAGATGTGAAAAACAAAGTTTTACTAGATTACCAAATTCAAAAGCTGATTTAATGCTTATTAGAACTTATACTACTCCTTTAACTCAAATTAGAGAAGAAGGAAGAGGTGAACATTTATGTAATGCTATTGATGGTTTACCAGCAGATCTACAAATTTATAAAAGAAAAGTATTTTGGGGTGAAGCCGTTAAATCTTATTTACGCAATGAGACAAATGGTGCAACTGATGAAATATATAAATATCAATTTACTGAGTAAATTTATATATCCCCTTTCCATTTCTCTCTTCTTTTGTATTTCAAAACTTTTTTTATCCGAATATAATACATATATATATATATATATATCTACATATAACTTTAATTTAATATTTACCGTGTCTCAAAGTTATTTAGCCATATTAAAACATTAAATTATAAGTAAAGAAAAACAGTTTAAAAATTAAAAAATAATTTGCAATATAGTATGAATTAAAAAAAAAAGTTGAATGGAAAACAGATTGAATGGATTAATGGAGGAATAAGGGAATTGAGGAAAACAAGAAAAAAAAAGGGAAAAAAAATTATAAAAGTATAAAGATGAATAGAAAAATGGTAAACTAAATGTAAACTTAATAATAAGAATCTTTGGTGATTAAGAATTAAATTAAACAAATCTATATAAGAAGAAGGAAATAATACTATAATATATAATATATAATATGTAATATGTAATATAATATATATATGTATATGTATATGCGAATATAAAATAAATTTAATTTAATTTAAATTTACAGCATATGATCAATTTCATAAGATTTAAATTTTTCAACATCATCTAAATTTTCCCACCATTTAAATAAATAAGATTCACAAATTAATTTAAACCAAGGAGTAAATAAAAGATCAGGATTTTTAAACATTTCTTTTAATTCATCTGCTGAAACATATGAATAATCACTAACTTCATTAGGATTAATATTTAAAGTTGGATTTGATTTAATAATTAAAATATAATCTATTTCATGTTCACCCCAAATACCATTTGACGGAGCTTTATAATGAATTCTAGTTAAAAATTTAAAATTATCAATTGGAACATCACTTGGATTAATACCTAATTCTTGATCTAATTTTCTTTGAGCAGCATTTTTAACACCTAAAATTGAAGATTCAATATCATCACCTGATGCATCACCTAATTCAGAAGGAATACATAAAGGATGAGAACAACAAGTATTTGTCCACATCTTAGCAAATGTAATTTTTTCATCAGCTCTTTTTTGTAATAATAATTTATTTTCATCATTGAATAAAAAAACTGAAAAGGCTCTATGTAATAAACCTTTTTCAATATTTTCCATTATATGACAAACTTTTTTAGTACCTGCACCAATTGGAATATCATTATAATCCAGCACAATACAATTTTCATCCATTAATTTAATTTGTTCTTCATCATGACCACTAAAAATTTCTGATTTTTTAGATTCAGTAGAAGATATAGTTGAAGATGCGCCTGTTGTTTTCTCCAATGGAATAATTTCTGGGAACTCTGTTAAGATATCCTCTCTTTTCAAAGATTTGACAAGGGTGTCATAAGGTGATACTGATGAAGGCATTTGTATAAAATGAGTGAATGCTATTATATGGACAATACTAACAAATCGCGTCCAATATTTAATAGACAAACAACTGATCACTCAATTTTAAATATCCCTGATATTTATATAGTATCCAAGCAAGCAAAATACCAAACCAACAGAGACTAAAACAAAGATTCTGCAAAGTAATCAATCACACATCGCTAGCACGCACCAAATAAAGCACAAATGATTCTCCTAAAATCTCCATACTAAATAATAGTGAATAAAGTAAATATAATAAATAAAGTAAATATTAAATTAAATAAAATAAACGAGAATTTTGTCTTGAGACTAAACGAGAAAACACCCGTGCACATTTACAAATCTCAATTTTATAGGTTAAGTTAATTTTAAGTGACAGCTAATCAAGGCTTTGTTCTTTTATTGTATTATTGTGTTAATGTGTTATTCGTTTGTGCTCTTCTACAGGTTTGTCTTCTTATAAAAAAGACTACCACTAGGTCAATTGATTCAATTGGTTTAGCCAGTCTTAAGAATTTGGTTTAACTAATTTCATACTAACCGATTACGATGTCTGCAAATTACAATTCGTTCTCCATCGATGACGATGACGACCTGATTGAACCAGATGTTCCTTCATATACAGTACCATCTACAAAGAAGACAGCCACTCCAAAACCATCAACTGCAAACCAATCAAGTACAACTGCAGCAAGTTCATCAAATACGAATAATGATACTTCAAATAATACTTCTTTCTTTAACTTTACAAATTTTATAACTCCTCAAAGTATAATAAATCCAGTTTTTGAGAATTCAAATATTCAATTCAGAGAAAGTCAATTTACAGGTGGTAACACTTTAGATGAATCTGTTTTAACCACTTTACACCGTGATTTATCCAATATTGGTGATAAATTACTTTTAATATTGTGGCCTCTTAGATTAAGAACCAGATTATTAAGCGTACAGAATTTTAGTAACAGATATGTTAACGTTTCAAATATAGCTTCAACTTTTAATAGAACCCCTGCAACTACAAATAATGAGTCAGATAACTGGAATGTTGATGAAGAAGGAGTAAGTGGCCAATCGCAGCAACAACAACAATTGGACTATGAAGACTACTCTAAGGAATCAATTAAAAAAATCTTAGACTGGGATTTATGGGGGCCACTGGTATTCCTTCTTTCTTTTTCTTTAATAATCACTTATTTACAAACAAAATCATTACAAGGAGCACAAGATGCAAACTCTTCACAGATATTTAGTGGATCATTCTCTTTGATTTGGATCATATTAGGTGTTCTTTCTTTAAATATTCAATTAGTTTCTCCAATTTCTCAGAAGACTGATCAAGGTACTAAGACATCAGGTGTTATCGCTCTATCTTTCTTCCAATGTATTTCAATTTTATCCTATACTTTATTCCCTGTTATATTGGGTTCTGTATTTTCTATCTTTATAACTTGGAAATGGTTGAGAATGATAATTAATCTCATCATGCTCTCTTGGTCTCTACTATGCTTCTGGTTGATCATGGCAATCATAAATAAATGTGAAACTAAAGGTACTTCTTTATCAACTAGCTTTTTAAACGCTACAACTGAAGGCGGATCCCCAGGTGATAAAAGAATCTTTTTAATCATTTACCCTGTCTTCCTTTGCTTTGGATTATTTTCTTGGCTATCTGTTATTGTTTAAAATAATATCGATTAGCTATTTTAACTATCTCATATCTAACTTGTTCACTTACTTTTTTCCTTTTTATACATAATGTCTTATTTTTCTTCCTTATTATTTTTTGTTTCAAAAAAGAAAAATCCAACTTATCTCTTTACATATTTATTCATTATTATATTACGCTTACGTCTATGTTATATACAAACTATCTTTTAAGAAAAGAAAATAAATTTTACATCATTATGTTAAATACCGTTAAGAAAATTTAATAAGACCTAATCGTCAAAGCTCTCAGGTATTTGAAATTCTTTTCTGATAATACTTCCCGGTAAATTTGATTTTTTAGTAAAATATAAAATTAATTCATCAATGTTATCTTTTTGAAAAAGTTAGTAAAAATGAGTCTTTCAAATAGGAAAATAGAAAAAAATTTGTCTTACCTGTAATAATCTCTGTCATATCATTTACAAAAGTTATCTTATCTTTAATTTCATTTATATATTTTGGACTTTTCATATTGATTCTTTTTAAATTTTTTTCTAATAATATATATTCATCTTCGACTTTTTTTAATTGAGCTATTAAAAGCTCTCTGTTCAGTTTCAAAGAAGGCTCATATTCTTGTTTACATAAATCTTCATCAAATTTATCAGAATCATCCGAGTCACCACTCTTCTCCGAGTCACCACTCTCCTCCGAGTCACCACTCTCCTCTGAGTCATTAGAACTATGAACTTCTTTTTTTTCATTATTAGTGGTTTTCTTATTATCAGTTTCAATTTCAGATAAATATAATCTAATTTCTTTAATTATTTCAGGAGAAGTTATACTAATTTCAGTGTGTCTATTAATTTTTAAATCTTGAATTTTATTAATTAGTATTTCATTACTCTCACTTAAATTTTTAATCTTTGATTTAATTTTTTCAATTTGAGAAATTTTCAAATTATTATTATTGATTTCTTTATTACCTTTAAATGACCAATACAATTTCAAAGTTCCACATTTTTCAGAATTTATTAAATTTTCATCTATTAAATTTTGTAAAATATCTTTGATTTGCATACTTGAAATACCTGTTTCTTTACTTGCCTTTACCTCAACCTCTTTAATACTGTGAACATCATGTTTTTTCTCAAACCAATCTAAAAGTTTCTTGTTTTTATCCTCTAAAGATAAGCCAAATTTTTTAGGTACCTTCATATAACTATTAGTATTCTTATAAAACACTGTTTAAAGAAGAAGTCTACTATAGGTAGAAAATCTTACCATTGGTTATTCTGCAACTATGCTAATTACCGCTAAAACCTGACAAACAAAACAAAACCCAGTTTTTTTTCAAAACCAGAAAATGAAGGAAAGAAAGCAGTATTTATAGGATTCTCAATTATTTAATTCTCTTGTTTAAAAAAAAACAAAAACAAGCAATAAAATAATTCTTTAAATTGTCATTTTTTAAATCAGAGAACATTCTGATTTTTACTCTACGATTAATAGCTACTTCTTCTTTATTTATTTATTTAGATATGAATATCATGATACAGCGTTTAAAAATGTTTAGAGTAAGAGTAAGTGTCTGTGTTGTGGTAACAAAAGTCTTAGACAAAAGCAGGAAACATGTAGACAAAAAAAAATATAAAAGAAAGAAAAAATGAAAACAAAAATTATAATAAAAATTTGAAAAGATCAGGCCTTGATCGTTTTTATATGTGCTAGAAAATTAATAAAACCTTGGAAAATAAAACCCACAAAAAAGAAATTAATAATAATAGTAACAATAATAATAATGAATGTTTATGATAATAATAGTGATAAAAAAATTGCAGTGAGAGAAATGAGAGCACTGAATAAAGACAATCAAGCAACAAATAAAAGCCCTTAAAAGATTGATTCAGTATCATTAAATTATATTGAACTTTTGACGAAAAAAGAATAATCAGTCATTTGTCAATTATCTGTATTTAATCCATGACGCTTTAAAAGGTCAGAGAAATTGTTAGGGGCTATTCCAATTTCATGATAAATTTCTTCGTTTGATAAGATTCTCAAAGATGAATTCTCATTATGATTTTGATTTTGATTTTGATATTGATTCTGTTGTCTTTTAGATTTAGATAATTGTTTTATCCTCTGTGATATTTTATGTGATTGAGCATAAGTATCTAAATTTTTAACTTGATTAAATCTTGGAAATTTTGAAGAAACTAATAATTTTGAACCAATTTTACCCTCTGATCCGTGTAAGATACTTGCACATAATAAGACATACCTTTGAAGATCAGGAACAATATTTGAAATTTCATTTGGTGGTAATGAAGTCAATTGAGACTCTTGTGCCCTGATATGATATCTTACTGGATCTTTTTGAATTGAATCACATAAATCAAAGATCTTATCCAAATCGTAACCTTGAGGAATTGTTATTAATTTACCAAAGACAGAATTACCAATTGTAATAAGTGACTTATTAATCAAAGAAATTTTAGAAGTACCAGCTGGGAATCTATTTGTGATTGTTTCTTTAATCCAATTTGGGGGATCTGGGAAACTTTTAAAATGATGTGTTAATGTTGCATTTAATTTTAAACTACCACCAACGTCTAATTTGTACAAAACACCTCTAATACTACACCAATGGACAAAGGCTCTCAATGCATTATAAACATCAGTTGATTTTAAGCCCTCAGTGCCACATACATCTTTAATCAATTCTTTTAATGCATAACCTTCAAGATTCGGTTGTGCTACATGATGATCTGTTTGTAAAAAATTAATTTTTGAAGCACATAAAATTTGAGAACCAATTTTAATATATTCATCTCTTTTTTCAGATGAACAATTTGATATATAATTTAGTGCTTCAGTTTCACATTCATTTGGATCATAAATTGCATTTGCTAATGTAACAACTTTACTATTTTCTTCATACCATTTATTTAATTCAATTTCTCTTGAGCAAAAAATAATGGCAAGACATAAATCTTTATAATCTTGTAATAAAGATCCACAAAAATTTTTTAGGATATAATAAGATGATAAAATTGATAGATTTTGTCTATATTCAGCATATATATCACCAATGATTAAAAATTTAGTCTCATTTCTAACTCTCATGAAATTACCATCTGCTATTTGAACATATTTTCTACCATATTTTTGATACTCATTTGAAGAGTCTAATTTGCTCTCTTGAGTTTCATTGATGATTAAGTCTGCAATATTGATCAGATTAGTAGAAATATCTTCCAAGGCCATTATTGCATTTAAATTGAGTTCAATAGATATATGAAAATATGGCTAATTAAATTAACTTAAATTAATCAAGATTTGAAAAAAAAAAATAAAAAGAAGGCAATAAAACAAATTGAGTATAAAAAAAGTATATAGTTTTGTTCTTTTGATCTGTCCTTAAATTGGTGAAATATTATTGAATTATATGATTAACTATACTCCACTTTAAAAATTTGATAATTATGAAAAGAAAAGGGAGAAATTAAAAATAATATTCTAATAAATTTTGACTTTTTTCGACAAGAATTAACGAACGAATTGTTGAAATAAACCAATAGGTAATAATTGTTTTTAAATATTATAACTAATATTCCGTTTACCAGAATAGAGAAACAAATTAGACAAATTTAACAAATTTAACAAATTAAAATGATCAGAAGACTTGTAATCTCTTACTGTGGTTTAAAATCTTTGAAATTGAAAATTAGTTTGAGCTTTGGTTGACATAATTTACGTAAAAAATAATAATTTTGGTTTGTTTATTGTCGATTGTTATTGTTCTTCTTTATTTAGCGTGTTGTTATTATATCATTTTCTTTATTAACTGAGGAAGCTGTTTATCCTTTCACTTCTTGTGCCGCACTCCCCTGCGTCGTATTCAAATAAATCCGCCCTGCTGTGCAAATAGAAATTTCGCTTGGGCTGCGTCTTGTGCGGGACGGAACGCGGTGGTTTAAACTGAGTTCAACTCAACTATTTTCTACAAATTCTAAAAGCTTTTAAACAAGTATCTATAAATTAAACAGAATTTCTTTTATTTTAAACTAGAAAAAAAGACAGAGCAATAAAATAATAGAAAATAATAATGATACAAAAATAGAAATAGAAATAAAAATAAAAAAAGATTTTACGGAGAAGAGATAAAAAAATTTGTTTCTCTTCTAAGCGATAAATATTTTATTATAAAAAGTTAATATATTCTTCCATAAAGAACGAATGTTTAAAATGTAAATGTTTATAATGATGGTGTAAAATATGTTTATATGTTTCAAATTTAATAGATATTTATTAAACTTCTTCAATTTCTTGATCTTCAGCACCAAACTCCATTGGATCATAATTGTTTCTTATATTATCACGTTCATTAATTTCTTCTTGTGTTGGTTCTCTCATTGAAAGATAAATTTGATCATATGTGAGTTCTTTGATTCTTGTTTCAAGATATGGATCAATACGACGTTTTTTTAATTCAAGGAATCCATTAACTGGGAAATATAATGCTGTATTTGTATTTTCATCAAATGTTATAGCTAAATGACGGAAATTTTCATTTTCTCCATATAATTTTCTTTGGCCATCATATTCTCTTATTCTCTTATAAATATATGTTTTTATATCATCAGGATTTTGATTTTCTAATTCTTCTTCTGTTATTGGAGCATTTTCAGTAACATCACGTAATTTTTCCAATATCACTTCAGCATCTGATTTATTTGCATTATATAAAGTAACCCAATTTTCTTCGTTAAATTGAATTGTTCTGAACACTGAAGTAAGTAGTCTTGGATCATCTTCGGATTTAATATCATCTTTCTTACGATTCTTACTTTTTGTTATTGAAGCTGAACCAACAAATTTAATATTATAATATTTTTGATCTAACATTGAAGTATCTGGTAAAAAATTCCAAACTTTTTTAGCCTTTAAATGTCTTTTAGTTGGATGTTTAATCTTAGATAATTCATCTTCTGTATCAAACATATCTTCAACTAATCTTAATTGACTTCTTAGGTCGATATTATTATCTTCTTTGAATTTTCTCTTCTTGATATTAGCATCAGAACCTATGGCTATACCTCCATTAGAATCAGAAGTGGTTGCTCTATCAGATGAAATATATTGTGTTCTACGGAGGAAACTAACCATATCGGAATTCTGACTTGAAGAAGTTGATGGATCAATCAATAAAGCACGATCATCTGGATGTAAATTAAAACCATTGATGTATTCTGGAGAGAGTTGACCTAATCTTTTGACGTTACCTTGCTCGATACAATCAGGAACTTTTAAAAGATTCATATCCATACCTAAGTCGTTGTTTAAAGAAACCAAATTTCTAAAATTATCCTTTCTAAAATAAGAAGAAAGAAAAGTACTTGATTTTAATTCTTCATCGATACTTCTTGTTGTTGTGTTCCCTTCTTTTATAGATCCTGAGCTGTTTATAAGTTTTGGTGGACAAGGAGGAGCAGGAAGATCATTTAAGTATCTAACTTTGGCAATATAGTCTTGTCTTGAGCTTTGGTGATGCTGGGACATTTTATTTGTTGATTGACTGGTTGATTAATCGATTTATCTAATTGGTTGACTGATTAATTGATGGTAATATCCCAATTTTCAGTAACCTTCAGTGCAGTGATTCACGATAATTCTTTTGCACAGTATAACACCCAATAATGTAGCTAAATTTTTTTATATATTTTAACTGATTCAATGATCTATTGATCCACAATCTGTAAAGTTTCTAGCTTAATCCATGCTACTTGCTTTCTTTCAGCATTTCACTTTGCTTCAGTAACGGCTTAACGCTTTAACGCAACAGAATTGGTTTATTTTATTCTCTGTAGAGTTCAGCCAATCTTCCAAAACACCGTCGCTGGTGTCGCCGGCGGCCAACAACATCAGTCTCCACTGATTTCAGCCGAACTTGAAAGAAAACTGCGGCCGTTAAACCGCGTGCAGTTATAAAATCTTAGCCGGTACTTAGTTTTTTCTCGCTGCGAAATTTTCGTTTTTTGGCAATTTTTAGTGAATTTTTGAATTTCTGAAATTCGCTAAAAACTTGCGTCGAAATTCTTAAAGAGGTCGATCGACTGAAATGTAAATCTTACAATTATTGAATTATTGAATTATTTGATTTAGATTATATTTATTAGATTATAAGAATTACATAGTTTCTATACTTTTGGTTATTCTTCATCCATAAGTAACAGTATCCTGCTGGCTAATACCATTTCCAGAAATGTAATCCTCTGGAGTTTCTAAATGAGCATTTTCTGTCCTTTTCGTTGATTTTATTGATGTCCTTCTATTTACTTTATTTACCCTCCCAGTTTTTGTCTCTGATTCAGAATTTGAAGGTATACCAGCAGGAGATATAGCTAAACTCACATCTTTCTCTCTTCTCCTCAGCTTAGATCTATTGCTCGGTATCTCTAATTCATCCGCTGCTAGTTTGTGAATTTTGTTATACGCCAATTGGGATTCTTGGGCTTGGCCATTTAATCTACCCCAATACTTCGGCTTTGTACTATTTTTTATTAGAGGGTTGGCGGGCTTTGATTCCAACTCCAAGTCAAGCTCACCATTAATTTCAGCTTCATTGGTAGCTGTATCTGCTATATCAGTTTCTTTGCCATGACATAATTGACTCCCTACTCCCTCAGAATTAACAGATTGTCCATTACCAGCATGGTCGTCGGTGGTTATATCAAGTTCATTAATGCCTTTCAATTGATCTTCAGTATGATCGATAGTCTTTTCTTTCTCTTGGCTAAATTTATTCCCAGAGATGCCCCTAATATACTCCATAAAATTAATTGAAGGGGCAGCTGCCTTTGGACAAAATAAACACCATCGATAATCGAGTAAATTTGGAACCGTACCTCTTTCAGATATTTCCCATAGAAATGCCATAGTCATTATAGGTATATTCCATAGTTTTGCTGCATTTATTTTCTTCTTGGTTGATATTAAGGAAGTATTTTCAGGAATATCTCCATTAATTATATCGGGATAATTATAAGAATATAATTTAAAAGAATCTTTTGCATCTAACTCTATTGATTTCAAGTTTATAATTAAAATATCGCACTCTGAATTAAAAACTTCAATAAATTGACATCCAACGTTCTCAATAAGTTTCTTAATATGAAGTGATTCAATTCCATAAAATCCAGAAATATGAATCTTTATTTTCAAATTTAAATTGAAAAAATTTCTTGGATTACTCCAGTTGTCAATGATTAGTTTACCATAATATATTGATCTTTCAATTAGCCATTCATTAACTATTTTAATTCCATTTTTGTCTAGCTCAGTTTTTAAAACAGAAGGAAGCTTAAAAATAGAAGTAGAGGAACTCAAAATGAAAATGTCTATATTTCTAATATCTTCACTATTCACTATTAAACCACCATTCTCTATTATTATTTTATTCAATTTAGAAACTTTCTCTTCATCAAATCCTGAGTGGCTGAAACGTAAACCAGAAAATATATACTCTTTTTCTTTTAACTCATCTTTCTTATTCATTCTTTCTTGCTCAATCCCATTTTCATTTTCTATTTTCTGAGTTCTTGGCTTATTCTTGGTAATATCTTCAACATTCTTAATCTCAACTTCACATTCATCAATTTTTATGTCTTCAATGTGATCCCATACATTACATGAACCTTTTCCAATATCCTCATCTCTTATTGTAAGTGTATTGTAATATTTTAATTCTAATATAGCACCCCTACGAATACAATCAATTATCCATCGAGGATGAATAACAGGTATATTCCATTCTATTGCTTTAGAAATTCGCTTCCCAGTTTTTGTTATACTGACAACAGCAGTCGTCTTATTACTTAACGATTCTGTACATAACCCTCCATTTTTTATAATAGACTTCTGTATAAAATCTCTATGATAATCTGGTGCAACATTCTCCTTTCCTAAACGACAAAGACAAAATGACATAGAATCAAAAATTCGAATCTTATAGTCTTTAAACAGTACTGATTTATTTAAAGTATGAGTTGCATAATTAGATAGTCTTCCTCCTTCTTTAAACCTCTCGTAAATATCCTCTATGCAATATGGTTGAACAAATATAATATCATTTCTATTTTTTACACAAAATTTGTATTTCTCAGTATTATAATCACCAATTATTAAAACATCAACATTTTCCATTAAATGATTGAAACATTTACCACCTAATTTGGTTATCTTCTGAAATAAATCATCTCTAAAATTGGAAGGAATTCCAGTACAACAAAATCTAGTCCCTGATAATACTAATTTGGAATCAAATTTACTGCCTTGTAACATCAAAAAGAATGTTAAAATAATTTTGCAAGATTTTGTTCATTTTCAACTTATCTTTTTGTTTTCTTAGTTCATTTAAATACACGCTCACTCAGATCTTTTATGTCTGCGTATATAAAAATATAAATATGTCTATATGTAATAAAAAATAATGATCTCGCCCAGGATCGAACTGGGGACGTTCTGCGTGTTAAGCAGATGCCATAACCAACTAGACCACGCGACCAATTATTGGAATGTTATTTTATTTTATTTTATTTTATTTTATTTTATTTTATTTTAGATGTTCCCAGTTATTTTATTTTATTTTATTTTATTTTATTTTATTTTATTTTA
>BCGP01000014.1:0-70319 GCA_001599335.1 [Candida] boidinii
CTACTGGTGCCTCTGCTTCATCAGGTGCTTCTGGTGCTTCAGACTCTACTGGTGCCTCTGCTTTATCTGGTGCTTCTGGTGCCTCTGCTTCCTCTGGTGCTTCCGGTGCCTCTGCTTCCTCTGGTGCTTCTGGTGCCTCTGCTTCATCAGGTGCTTCCTCTGGTGCTTCTGGTGCCTCTGCTTCATCAGGTGCTTCCGGTGCCTCTGGTGCTTCTAGTGCTTCCGGTGCCTCTGCTTCATCTGGTGCGTCTGGTGCTTCTGGTGCTCCAGACGCCACTGGTACTTCTGGTGCCTCTGTCTCCTCCGGTTCTTCTGGTGCTTCCGAATCTTCTGGTGCTTCTAGTGCTTCCGAAATCTCTGGTGCTGCGGAAGTGTCTGGCGTTTCTTCCGAAACCTCTCCATATACTTACACAACTGATGTTGTCTATACCACAGAGGAAACTACAAGTGTTTGTTCTTCTGATATTTGTACAGTTGAGTCAATTGTAACTGTTGTTACCACAGAATGTCCTGTGGTTTGTAACGATGGTGAATGCACTACATACTACCCAACAAATGTTGCTGAAACTACCAATTCCGCCACTGTAACTTATACAACCACTAATACTATAACTTCATGCGCAGATAACAAGTGTACTGCTGAAGCCGTTGTTACCGTTATTACCACCGAATGCCCTGTTGTATGTAACGATGACGGATGTACTACAATCACTTCTACCGGCAGTGATGTTACAACTATTACCTCTCCTGTTGCTTACACCACAACCACTACTGTTACTTCATGCGAAGACAACAAATGCCACGAATCTGAAATTACTAGTGTTATTACCACAGAATCTGAATTAGAATGCTCAGGTTCTGAAACTTTAACTTGTGAAATAAAATCATATGCCACAGAAACTGTTACCTACACTAGTTCCGAACCTGTTACAGTCCCAGTAACAAAGAACGGCGAAACAATTGATTCTACTAGTTACTCTACTGTTTACAGTGAAGAAACTATTACTTATGCTACTGCAGTTTCATCGGTCATTGTCGTCACATCAGAATCTGGTGTTGCCACAGAATCAGAAGCTGAACATAGTCCTGTTGAATTGACAACTGTTGCTCCTCAAGTAACAACCATTCCATCAAATGAAGTTTCAAGTACTTTATATTCCCCTGAATCTACAGATGCAATTTCTACAGGTATGGAAGGCGCTGCTAATAAGATTTCACCATTTTTCACCTTTTCCTTTGGATTTTTATTATCGATTATTTGTTTAGTCTAAAAGTAGAGATATCTTTATCTTGCGTTACTATATCGTTTTATATTTAATTTTGATACCCTATTTTGTTTCAATTTCGGAGCATCATATTTTGTTTAATTTTCTTGAACGATCTTTTATTTTTCATCTTAATGTTTGGGTTTAGTCCTTTTTGGTTATAGCCAAATTCGGTCTTGTATCTTACTTATCTTCTGTAATATTTTATTTTCTTAGTTTTATATATTTTATAAATAATATTTGTTTTTGGTTAATAATTTGATTTAAAAATATTTAAATAGTAGAAAAGCGTAAATAGGAAATAAAAATATCAATAATTTCATATAGTAAATGATGTATAAAAGATATATGTATAAATATATAATAATAAAGAAGTGAAAAATATGTAGAATAAATAAGATGAAAAAGATATTAGAGCAAAACCACAAGAAAAAAGGATACCATAAGTGGAGAAACGGAACAATTCATCTACCCTAAAAGTATAAAGAATGCATTTTTTAATGAAATCTCAGATTATATAAAAAACAGAGAATAGTAAGAGTAAATATATCCTATTGGAAGATGAGACAAAACAAAGAAACGAAGAAAAAACAAACAAAACGTGAAAACAAGACAACTTTTTAAATTCAAACTTGATTATATTCGATTAGGCTTTGTCTGAAGAGAAGTATCCAAATCTGAAAATAATATCGTTAATTAAAACAAAACTTGTTGTGATGGCTGCTCCAAGAGCTAAGTTTTGCTTTGATCTTGGAAATAGCGCTATTAATAAACCACCAGTACAAATAGCCACTGCAACATCCGAGGTGATTAAAGCATTATTTTTGGCACTTGTAGAAGCTGCAGCAAAACAATCTGAAGATTTTGAAGCGATCAAGGTATAGGTATTTTTAGATATAGAGGAAATTGTACCTGATGTACTATCTATGGTTTTCTTTAATGAATCTGCATTTGAAGATAAAGAAGAGGAAACCAAAGATGCTGAACTGTCAATCTTATTTCCAAACTCTTTTTGTAGTTCATAAATATTGTTCATTATAGAAGATATCAAACTTTGATATGAGTTCTTATTTTGTTTGTCTTCGTCAGACTCTTTGAATTCGCCTCCAATATTTTTCACTCCTGTCTTATTTGGTTGATGTTGTACCGTTAAGTTGTCAGCATCATCTAAGATCTGATCATCTTGAACAGGAGAGACAACTCTTGGAGACAGAGCTTGATTAACGCCGTCTACGATAGATGTTTCTGTAACTTTTTCCACAAATTTTTCAACTTCTGTTTCTAATTTTGCAGCAGTAGATTTAATTTCAGGACTGCCCAATTCTTCTAAAGAAGGAGATAGTTGCTTCAAAGAATTTTCAGGAGCAGGGGATGAAGTTCTAGAACCAATCTTAATTGATTTCATTGCGTTCTTCATTTTAGTGAAAGATGAAGAGCCTTTATTGTTAGAATTGGAGGTCATTGAAGAAGAAGCAGAGACAGCAGAAACTGGTCTTGAAGAATTAGCTGAAACCGCAGAAGTTATTTTAGTTGAAACTTCTGGCGCTGTTTTAATGTTAGTATCACTATTAACACTTGTATCTAAAGAATCAACAAGAGCATTTTCTGTCTCACCCGCCATACGCTTAGCGGAATCAGTAACCTTATCAATAACTTCAAAATCAGGATTTAGCAAGACACCATCTCTATTCCCTGGTATATTTACAGGAGAGGACGAAATATTTTCTGCTGTGCCTGAAATTTCAGCAGCAGCAGCAGCAACAGGGGCTGTTGCTTCTGTTTGAATAGGAGTAGTCTTTGATTCTTTGGTTGTAAGATTTTCAGATTCCAATTTAGAAGTTGAGTGCGCTGATTGTGTAGCTAGAAAAGATGGAACCTTCTTAGGGGATAATGTTCCACTTATTGGATTGAAGGATCTAGTAGGAGAAGGTGAAGTTTGTAAAGTTTTATTCACAGTAGAAGAAGTTTTCTGTTCTGAAGATAATTTTTCATTGGAGTGAGTAGCCACTGCAGGGTAGTGATGAGAAGAATGGGAAGCTAATATTTGAGTGGTTTTATTTGAAGAAGAAGAAGAAGAAGTAGCCTGTTGTTGTATTGGCTGAGTTGGTTGAAGAGGTTGCACTTGAGCACTCAAAGGTTTCAATGGATTTTGAGAATCTTGAGAATTTTGTTTTTGATACACTGCTTCTTGTTGTTCATTATGCTTAACTGGAGTTTCAATTTCTGGTTGAGGAGCAACATTAGTCTGTTTCTGATTTGTAGGGGATGAATTCACATTTGATTTATTCAAACCATTTGAGATCTGGGTTGAATTTATTGAAGCTACAGAAGACATTGAAGTTCTTCTTGTTGAAATTGTATTTCGAGCTTTACTACTATTATCATGAGAATGATCAGAAGAGCTATTAATAGATTGATTTGATTTGATCGATTTTAGACGTAAAATTGAAGAAGAATGTTTCAAGACGTTAGGAATATGAGGATGATGATGTTTTGTAGATGAAGAAGATGATGAAGAAGAAGAAGGTGTTGGAGCTGTTCCGGTATGAAGATTTGATGATTTAACAGGGGTTGTTGGGTTGGAAGGTCTTACCAATTGCGGTTGCACAGATGGAGAAACCTTTGTTGGTGTTGAAGGTGAAGATGAATTTGTTGATTTATTTGAGCTTGAAGGAGATTTTGGTTGTTTTTCTTTATCAGACGAAGTTCTTGATTTAATTTTTTTCAAAGATCTAAAAGAATATTCTGTTAGTAAAAAAAGGAAAAAAATCAGATTAAATAAATAAATAGTTATTAGAAATAAAATATTTGAAAGAATGTGAAGACATACAATTTTCCGATATGCATTTTTTAAAAAATATATTTGTTTAAAAAATTGAATAAATATAGAGTGGTTTAATATTATGTTGACTAGATCATGTATGATCAAGTCTTTATAGTTTTATGATAAAAAGAGTAGACTAATTAAGAATGAAAATAAAATAGAAAAAAGAAAAGAAAAAATCAAATTAGCTGAGTTCAATATGATCAGTTGAAGAAAAATAAAGCCAATGTTTAATTTTTCAGTTATGTATTTAAATACGTGGTGTTTGTATACAGAAGAAAAGAGTGTTTTGTGAATGTGAAAGTTTGAATTAATGAAATATGATGTATTAAGGGTACAAAACGAAATCTACGAACCTTCTGACACAGGAGTTTAAAGCAGAAACGTTTGTTCAAGGATTAAGAAATGGAAGAAGACTGAAGGATTTCTGAGATTAACAAGGAGGTACCCCATATTAAGTTGTATTGGTGTCTGTTATAAATCTGCGACAGTTTGACTCAAAAACTCATTCGATTTTAACAAAAGTGAGATGATTGACATCAGTCTGTGCATAATCTGCATTGTTAGAAATGCGAGAATATGCACATAATCTAAATTCACCGACTGTGACGCGCTGCTTTTCCGCTGGCCGGTGTGTCTGGCCGGTGAGTCTGGCTGGCTGGCATGGAGCAGCTGGAAGTGAGCCTGGGGATTTCTCGCTTGCAGGCTGCTAGGCTGAATGCGTTTCCCCGAAGGAACCGTGCATTCGGAAATGGTGTGATTATCTTTTTTTCGAGACAAGTCTTGTGATGGAGATCCACGGCAGTGGGAAATCAGGCAATCCGCTGGCAAGATACAGCTATACCAGTACCAGACAGACACAGATAGCTGACCATGAGCGCAGTAAAGTGTTAATATGAGCCCATTATTTTCTGAATCAGTATTTTGAAAAAGAAAAGCCAGAAAGACAGAAAGACAGAAAGAAACTCAAATTGAAGAGAAAAGGGGGCGAAACTCCTTTACTCCATGATTGTCCAATCAGTGCAGGGGGATTTACTTTCTGGGGTTATTAGACAGAAGCGCGGTGTTTCTCGATTGCGCGCGCTGCAAAACGGACCGGTTGCTATTTTCACCTGAACTCACGCGCTAGGAGAACACCGGCCAAATTGCCGCCGTTCCTCTCAAATCACAAGTTCAGCTGTACTAATTCACTTCTCAAGTTTTCGATCTCACTTCCAAGATAGCAACTTCTCCGTCATATGATAGAATAAAATATACATTTTTACTGTAAATACGAAAACTGTGTCAGTGAATTAAATTATTCTTCAGTTAATGTTAAATTTTTTGAAGATAACACTAATATAAAAAGGATATCAAACTTATTGCCACAACAACATACTGTATTAAAGATAAAAGTTTAAATGTGTTACATAATGCGTTACATAATCAACTGTATTTGGTGTAAGGAATAAATAATCTGCAGCACCCATGCACCATTTGATTTTTCACTGTATGCCAATATAGCTCACTGTGCATAAATTATTGCTTTTTGGGATAGTGATTAACTGAAACCTAGAATTTTAACTTTTCATCTAAATTTTGACGTAGTTTTAACTTTAAGCTATCTTAATATTACATAAAATATTGTGGCCTCCCATTTTTATAGTTAGGATACGGGCCCTGAAATATCTTGCCTTCTTAAAAAATGAATTTGATATCTGTATTAAGTATTCTGCTCATCGCATCCAAATAGAATTTGCTTCATTTTTTTAATGCTTCTTTGTAATGCAAAAAAATGAGAAATTTATAGTACATTTTACAAAACAGAAACCAATGAGTTACTATGAATCAAATTTTTTTTTTTAAAATTTATAACAATTAATTGAAACGCTTTTTCTATTTAAGAGAAAAAAATTACTTCGCCAAGTAATTTTGACTTTCCAATTTCATAACTTTTATTGCTTATCTAAAACGTAAAACGTAAAACGAAAACGTTAAATTTAAACGAGAAGGAAAACAAACAAAAAGCAAAAGTAAAAACAAGAGCAAAGCAAATCTGTACCAATACACGCTATGAAATTTTGTTTATCCTTTTGTATTATGTATTGTCGATACAGTTTAAGATAAACCAATAAGAAATTTAAAAGTACCATATAAGAGTCAACAAACTTGCTGTCAAACCTGTATGCTTTCAAAATTGATATAATTGTTCTGGGGCAGTATAAGCGCTTCTCTACTGGCATATAGTTGCAGATAAATGCATACACAGAAGCAGATTCAGTCAATAATCAGCATTGTTAGTTCGCTGTGAACCCCGTCTTGTCCAGTGCGTTTCTGGGCCAGGTACGTATTGGCCACTTTTCTGTCTATTACATCAGTTTGCAGGAGGGCCGCATTTGCATGCATATTTCCTAATTATATATAGCTAGCAATGCAAGCCGCTGCAAAGCCGGGAGATTCTTCACAAACCTATGCAGGCCCACCTTTCATGCGAGAGCAAACAATTAAAATTGAATAGACACAGCCTTTTCCATAAATCTAAAAAAAACACGTCCTCTGATATCAATTCGCCGGAAGATACAAAGTGAAAGAGTTGAAAAGAAGGCTGGATTGCTGTATGT
Source organism: [Candida] boidinii (assembly GCA_001599335.1). NCBI lineage: Eukaryota > Fungi > Ascomycota > Pichiomycetes > Pichiales > Pichiaceae > Ogataea > [Candida] boidinii. The sequence continues at coordinate 6,690 of BCGP01000014.1, forward strand.
TACATGGCATTGTGGTAACACGTTGTGAAAAGTGTGTAGGTAGACCTTGACTCAGCAGAACTGTCTGACACTAAGTCACGGAAACTGCATGGCTCCGATCTTTTCGTTTTCAACAAGCTGTTCTTGAAGTGTTTACCGAAAAATAATATTTTTAATACAGTCAAATAGGTGGACCAAATAAACTCAAATGTGTTTTGCTTTATAACTTGCTACCGTGGGAAGACAAAAGTCTTGCTGTATTAACTGAATACCGTAACTCAGATTCAGGAGTATACATGAGATAATTAGATATTTTTACCAGATATTATTATACCAAGGCTGAGTTATTGAAATCTATGTTGTAATTTTTCAATTTAAAAGTATTTCATCTTATATCAACTCGCTTAATATAGATCTTTGAGAAAAGTTACCAATCTGCTATTATTTTTATTACACTGAGGTCTATAAGAAAATGATTTAAACAAGAGTATAACATCGATCCATTAACCCCCCGCATAGATTCACTTTGATATGTCTTAAACAGATCTATTTTGATACAATATATTCATCTTCAATTTTATGCATATTGATTAAATTTTCGTTAACCTTAAATTATAAGTCTTAAAACTGGGCTGGGAAACTTACAGGAAAATAAAAAAAATTTAAAATTTTAGAATAGTACCAATTTCGAAAGATCTAAAAATTTTAAAAATTCAAATTGTGTATTAAAGTTAAAGTTTATACTTTAAAAATAGTTATATGCATATGTATACTTTTTTCCTTCTTTTGAATCTTGAAAACATCTAGTTTTGTATATATGCTCAATAATTATACTTTTACTCTTCAAATTCAATTAAAAATTCAAAATAGAATACAGAAGCTTCTCATTTTGAAAGTACATAAAAAGAAGCTTTTTGTGTAGATTTTAAAGTTTAATGCTTACTTATTGAAATAGGAAATCTTTATAATATATTGATTCATTTTGAAAGTGAATCATCACAAGTTTGATATTTTTATATATATATATAAGTCAAAACTTTATAGTATGACAACACATAGTACTGACAACACATAGTACTGACAACACAAAGTACTGACAACACAAAGTACTGACAACACAAGTTCATAAAATAAACTTTACTTCCATTTAGGGTATCGATGAGGCTATTGGAAAGTAATAATTTGATGAGAGACCAAAGCCTTAAAATATACGTTAAAAACTTGAAAATAATAAATAAATACTATATGGTCAAAAGAGAAGCTATAGAAAGAAGAGTTCTTTTTTTTTTGCTGAAATTTACATTTTTATCGATTCCTCAAATTATATTAACATTTTTGCAGATTATAAACTTTGACCACTGCGTATAGTTCCCTCCAAAAAGCTGAGACATACCAAATTCTTTACAATGAAAACATTCATATGACGTTATCCATAATTAAGAGTTGAATAAGTATTTTGCAACTAATTTATTCATCAAATGCTTAACACAAAGATGCACATCTAAGCCGAAAGACATATAGCTTTACAGTATCTTTTTAATACGACGAGTATGTGATAGTTAATAGTAACCCACTGTGCTTAATCAAAAATTGCGCTCCTTATTTATTGGATTAAATGAACACTAATATTCAGATAAATGAAAAAAAAAAAGTTATACTAAATTATACATGGAAGAAAATGGAAGGCAATAAAAAAATTAAAGAGAAAGAAAGAGGTATAAAAAAGGATAAAAAAAAGAAAAAAATAACAAAAGGACTTGCCGCTTAACACTGACATGGAATCAATTTACCTTGTATCAATTTTAGATAAGTTCATTATTTAAGCGAGAGATTACATATGGCATCTCGCAGTTCAAGATGAATGAGATGGAACTGTGCTGCAACAAAGGTGATCCTTTGAATATACATAAATACCACTTTACTTCACTTCCTCTTTATCAAAGTCATGTAAAATTGCTTAGATATCTAAAAAACACAATAATGACATCAGAACGCTCGGATTATTTTAGTAGAATGATGAACTTTTGCTTATATATTACTTTCTATTTTTTTGGCTGTTATGTCATAATTGTACTCCATACAGCTACACGTCAATAGCCAGTGCGAATATAATATCCTTTGAATCTGTTGTTGATCTCTCAGTGCCTACACAATGACGAGACCTATACCAGAATCTAGGATTTCAGTTTCCGATGACGTTTCTTTAAGGAATTGCTTTTCTTTTTTAGATGCTAAATATTTGAGAATGACATAATGTAGCTACATAAATTGTCTATTAGGTGATATAATTTAAAAGCGAGCCTAAGATTATTTCTTGAGTAAGCCAAAATGCTTCAACATTGACCCAATTTCGAATCTCAGTTATTGTTTCATAATTAGAAGCTTGACTAAGCAAGAAATAGCAAAATTCAGTACGGCTGTATACCTGGAGGTGTAACTGGAGTCATTGATGCGGAATAGAAACAATCAATAACAGAACCAAACAGTTAACTAAATATTCCTTCTCATACATATTTCGCTGTAACAATGTAAAGATTTTCCCCTATACGCGCTCGGAGGCTCTCACATGCTTTTGCATGCTGCACACCATCGCATACGTCAAATGACTTGCCGCTAGTGTGGGTTTCTTTTAGCTCCTACGTAGCCTTGGTTACTTTAGCATATGCCAGTATCTTCATGCCAATAGACGATCGAAATATATGCGGAGGTAACGAATAATATTACAATAAAGTCAATAACTTTCACGTTCAGTTATGTGGATACGAAATTTACAAATTTACTGATCTGGAACGCGCCGCTTTAAAATTCTCAAATTTTATAAGCTTGTAGAACTGACATAGTAATTCAAAACGAGAATTAACAGCCAACGTCTATAACGTTGATAGTTATTAGTTGAAAGTATCGAGAAGTCTATGGACAACTCTTCACTGTTTCGTACTATTTCCACTGTAAGATAATACAAATTACAAAAATTACAAGTTGTAGGATTGCGCTACAGGCAAAATCATACAGTATTTTGAGCATTCTTCTAAACATTCTCTTTTATAAATCTTGTGTGCTCCCAATTGGTAAAAAGATGGTACTAAGAGACTCTGATTGACATTGTCCAAATCTCTGTTTCAACTTTCAACACCCAAAGCGACGCGTCTATTTAAATCTGAAGGTCAATAATTTATCAAGCACAAAATGGCACGTGATGATGTACAGGGTTACAAGGGCTTTTGGGTGAAAGAGTTGTCATCTTCTCGCACCAGCAGAATTTACGGCTTCCGCGCTGAGTGCAGGCTACTCTTGCCCGTCAAAAATTTCACAGTCTGCTAACTTGTCAGCCCTAAGATCTAATCTCCAGCCAGGTAGCACGACTGGCCTTCATTTCTTTTAGCTGTTCGTTACCCTTACTCCCGTTCTGCTAATTTTCATTCTCTTTCTCTCGGTATTGAGAAATATTTTCATAAATTTCCAAACTCAACTGCCTACTCTAAGCTTTCTCAGTATGTACTGGGCTTAAGGATCTGTAGATACTATACTATGTTCAAGTTGTAAGAAGTTGAAGTCTTTTATTTTTACCAGACATCGTTTTCATTGTTCTTCTGGTATCTTACTTTTCATGTGTTCCTAAAGGGCTTTTTTTTAAAAACGTCTTTGATTTTGAATCTTTAAACCTATCATATTCTTTCACTTTGATATAAAAAAATCGTCGATCGAAATCCAACAACCCCCGGTATTTCCACGTAACATTCCGACAAATTTAATTATTTAATTAATATTAATCAAAAATGAGTTCCGCTCCAGCTGCTCCAAGAAGACAACAAACCGGCCCAAGAAGAGGTGGTAGAAGACCAAGAAGAGGACAATCCGAAGAAAAAGGATGGCAACCAGTCACCAAATTAGGTAGATTAGTTAAAGCTAAAAAAGTTACCTCTATGGAACAAATCTACTTACACTCTTTACCAGTTAAAGAATACCAAATCATTGATGAATTATTACCAAACTTACAAGATAAGGTTATGAAGATTCTTTCTATTCAAAAACAAACCAGAGCTGGTCAAAGAACTAGAATGAAGGCTATCGTTATCGTTGGTGACTCTAACGGTCACGTTGGTTTAGGTATTAAGGCTGCTAAGGAATTAGCTACCGCTATCAGAGGTGCCATCATCATTGCCAAATTATCCATCATTCCAATCAGAAGAGGTTACTGGGGTTCTAACTTAGGTTCTCCACATTCCATTGCTAACAAGACTTCCGGTAGATGTGGTTCCGTTGGTGTTAGATTAATCCCAGCTCCAAGAGGTTCCGGTGTCGTTGCTTCCCCAGCTGTTAAGACTATGTTACAATTTGCTGGTGTTGAAGATGTTTACACTTCTTCTTCCGGTTCTACCAGAACTTTAGAAAACACTTTAAAGGCTACTTTTGTTGCTATTGGTAACACTTACGGTTTCTTAACTCCAAACTTATGGAAAGAATTCGCTTTAACTCAATCTCCATTAGATGTTTACGCTGAAGAAGCTAACGCTGTTTCTAAAAAGAGATACTAAATTATTTAATTTAATTTTCTTAGTTGATTAATTAAAATAAAATAATATTTGTTTATACTAATTTAATGTATATTTGAGTTATCTATATTTTTTTATTCTAGTAAAATAACTAATTCGTAGTACTTACAATAAAAATGTAAAAAATGTAATAATTCGTTCGACAAAAAAGAAAATTCAAGTTATTTACAATTTACAATTTACAATAATATTTTCAAAGCAACATGTGCAATTTATCTATATTAATATTTAAAATACATATCAATAAATAGTTGAAAAAAAAGAAATCAAAAAAAGAAAAAAAAAAAAGAAAAAAAAAAGAATCAAAAAATCAAAAAAAGAAATAACTGAAACATATATATATAATTATAAAATAATTTGGAAAGAAGTATCATAACTTAAATAAAATAAAACAAAGTGAAATGAAATAAAAATGTAAATCTAAAATAGCTAAAAGATAAGGATGGCAAAAAAAAAAGAGATCATAGAAAAAGGTGAAAAAAGAAATAAAGCAACATATCAAAATACAATGATTTGGAAAACATTAAAGATATCAGTACAGTAGTGAGCGCCTAAGCTTCTTGGACAGGAGTATGTTCTAAGACTTGATCATTTGGAACAGCAAATTGTCTTTCCATAGTAGAGTTTGAATCTGTATCCATACCTTGATCTTCATTATAAACTCTTGAGTTTGAGTGTGGATTATTTAAATTTGAATCTCTTCCTTCTGGATGTTTAAATGAACATTTTGGATTACGGCAATTAGCACCGAATTTACAATCTTCGTCTATTGGATGTGTAAAGAAGCAATCAATTCTAGTACAGTTAGCACCATCACGACAGATATTTGGATTTCTTGCATGACGACGTGGACAGTTGTAATTAGTACAATAAGCACCAAACTTACATTGTTCTAGAATCTTTTGTGGTTGTTGACCTGCTGGTTGTTGTTGGCTTGAAGGATTTGATGAAGCCTGGTAGTTTGGAGATGAGTGTGCCTTTTGACATGAAGGATCTGAACAATTTTTGTTTTCTGCACACCATTGTAAAATCGTAACTTTAGCATCTTTGTTTGATGGTGTTGGGTGACCAAATGGACATAACTCCTTTGAACAAACAGCACCATATTTACATAATGTAATTCCTGATTGAGAAGCCAAATTTCTTTCAACTCTTTGTTGAACTTTGTTGACAATAGAGTTTTGTCCGTGTTGTAATCTTTGAATTCTTGATTGTCTAGCTTGTTCTAATGCTTGCATTAATTCGTCATCCTGACCTGGATGTAAATAGTTACAAGTACCTGGAGCATTTGGACAATTTGGAAATGCAAAACATGGTTTAGTTGGATGGGCAAACTTACATTCTTTATTAGTACAATATGGGAATGCTTTACAACGACCAATTGGTTTTCTTTGAATAAATTGTGTGTTAACATTACCAACACCGTTATTATTATTTGGTAATGACAACGCTTGCATGAAATTTTGTGTATTCTTTAAGGCAAAGTTTCTTGATTTACCTTTGAGATTATTCTGTTTACCAACACCACCTTTGAATCTGTTGTTATTGTTGAAACCAGGGTGATTGGAGTTTGTCAATGAACGTGGTTGAGTTGGAAGGCCAGCAGGTAATGAGTTATCTGTGCTATCCATGGAGTCATCATCAAATCTGACTTCATGATGAGTTGGTTGTTGCTGTTGCTGTTGTTGCTGTAGTTGTTGCTGTTGCTGTTGTTGCTGTAGTTGTTGCTGTGGTTCTTGCTGTGGTTGTTCCTGCTGTGTTGGTGGAGTTGTGAATTGTGAAGAAGCGTTTGGAAGTTGACCATTTTTATATCCTTCGATCACTGCGAAAACATCATTAATGAATTGTTCGTTTATAACATTACCAAATAAAGTTGATAATTCTTCGACAATATCATTAGGAGTTCTATTATTTGAAATTAAAACTAAGATAAATTCAGCGACATATTCTGTATCTTCTTGAAAATTTAATTGATTTAATTTATCGACTATTATAGCCTTGAGTTTAGGGTCACTTGGATCAATTGCTGACATTTTGAAAAGTTGTAGTTAGTTATTTATAATACACAAACTTGATATTTTTATTTGATTCTTTACAATCAAGCCCATTAAGCATCCAAGCACTAAATCAAAATGGTGGGATTTTTATAAATGTTTGCAAGATATCAATCGGCAAAGAAGAGATAAGATAAAAGCAAAGCAAAGCAATAGGCATAGGCAAGAAACAATAGACAATCAACACATCAAGTAAGAACTAACTTTACTAACTAACAAACAAACAAACAAACAAGCAAACAAGCAAACAAGCAAACAACAGGCGAGGAAGTAGGCAAAGATTCTCCTTGTGATTGTGAGCGTTTGAGATTAGCACCAGAAAAAGAAAATATTTTATTTTGTTCAAATACAGTTTTTTCTTTTTTCTTTTGCCACCAGCGCTTCGTAAGCGCAAAACATCCATGCACCATTACATTGCAAATAAGTCACGTGAGTGAAAAGAAATATAGTGTTTTTTTTTCTTTCTACATAGATTCAAAGAATTGTTAATTTAACTTGTCAAAATATATTAAATATAGAAGCTAAAAGAGAACAATTATACATATTAAAAAGGGAAGTCATGAAAATATTTTACAGGTTTTATAAAAATAATAAAAAAATACTAAAGATCTAAGTCATCTTGGCTCAGGCGACCGTAAAGTTCAGCAACAGATTTTAGAAGAACATCTAATTCATTAGTGATCGAGTTAGAAACAAGAATATATGAGTAAAGATAAATATAATCCTCATTTTTAAGTAATTCTTTAGCGGTATACTTTCTATCTCTTATTTCACCTAATTTAATCAACATTCTATCCATAGCGTGTTCTGTAGATGCAGGTTTATTGGCTAATGGGAAGCCTAATTTCATTGCTGAGGCCAACATATAAAAAATTAAGAAAATCCGATGTTCTAATTCATTCATTTCGGATTTCAAGATATCCAATACTCTTTTTTCATTATCAGATACTCGTGTATCAAATTCAATAATTGAATTCATATTTTCAAAGGCATCAATAATCCTATTCGTAGATTTAAGTAATACTTGATATATTCCAGTTGGGAATGAACCTTTTAATCTAATCTCCATTGGAGCTTGCTTTATTAAAGCTTCCAATTCATTCATAATATCATGGATTTTTTTACGATCTTTAATACCAATAAATCTATTTTCATTAGTTTCACTGATATGTAAATATTCTAATGGACCGGAATTCCAAATAAGTCCCATTCTTAACCATAATAAAGATAAACCTTTTCTGATTCTACTTCTGGCAGAATTAGGAAATAAAGTTAAACTAATAACCACAGCCCAGATAACACCTAATGAAACACCAACGTAACGATGCCATGCAATTTCAAAAACAAATGGATCTGAACCACCTTCATCATCGTAATCAGGTAAATCATATTCTGGTTTTTGAGACATAGTGTAAGAATATAATATTGTTAAGTTATAAGTTAACAGTATGAATCGACCAAAGGCATTATTTTGTTTCCAATATAGAATAATGTAAAAACAAGGTATCGAAAATAAAAACCCACAGAGTGCCATTAAGAGAACATAATCTGAAAATATAACCCATACGTAATAAGCAACAACACAACCAATTCCTACACCAATAAATCTCCATTTAACAGTCATATTTGTACCACCTAAAGATTTATTCATGATAATTGAATAAGTAACTAAAGCCCATTCTCCTCTCCAGTCAACAAATGTGTTTTTAGTTAAATCTAAGTAAGCAAAAATTGCAATAAAAAATGCACCAAGACCCACTCTAAACCCAAACTGAACATCGACTCTTCTAATAATCTTTGTAAAACTCCAAATACGATACCCAATTGAAAATTTGTCAGATCTTTCATCTCTTCTTCTTTGGTACTTCATTAAAGCATATTGTAGATCATTTGATTCTGTATTACTGTTAAATACAACTTCTTTTAAGAACTTTCCAGTATATTTCCAAAATTTTAAAAACTCAAAACTTCTATATTCAGAAGAATGGGTTTGTAAATGATAATATTCTTCTAAGATATCTAAATACGATTCAACTTCTTTACAAACATCTGATAACATGTAAGAAAAATTACCACAACTAGCAGCAACTTCTTCTTGATCGATTTTAGTATCAAGATCTGCTTCTCTTTTGAACAAGTCTTGTTTATATAATAAACCAATTGCCTTTTCATGGTTTTTATTGAATAAGTTTAAAGCCAATTTTAAACTTTTGTTATATTGAAAGACTTCATCATAAATTTTAAATTCTTTATTATTATTAAATGGAATTCTTTTCAAAATTTCTGTCATTGTAAAAGAAAATGATTTCATTGAAGGTCCTAAATGAAAAACAAACAAATCAAATAACTCTGTCGAATCTAATGCCACTATATTATCATTGATTTCATTGGTATCCCCATCATCCTCGTCATCTTCTGTATCATCATTAGAAGAAGAAGATGAGCCTTGAGATTGTGGTCGATATGCTCTAGGATAATCGTGCATCTGTGTATTTGAATCAAAACTATTCAATGTTAAGATATCATCTGAAGTTGATGGAACATGTCCATTTAGTTTCTTTTCATAATTTAATAATTCTGTTCTGAATTCAGCTGATCTTTTCAATCCAAATAGAGATAATTGAACTTTTTTAGAAGATTGAACTAAATTCGATAATAGTAAATATTCTTTTTCTCTACCAAATGGAATCATTTCGTAATAACTATGTTCTAAAGCTGTATCTAATTTACCAAAATTCTTCTTAGAATCTGCCATTAAATCATTAATTTCTTTTGAATCAACATCACCACTTGTTAAAAATGCCTTTGAGATTTTTTTCAATAATTTTGCATATTGATCCATATCATCAATCAAACCCCTTTTCAAGTCCAATTCCGCTGATGTTGGATAAAAGACATAACAGATGAAAACAGAACAGAGACAACCAACAGAGACAATTAAAAAAATTGATTGTAGGTTCTTCCAAGGAACAATACTACCATCTTTACTTCCTTCTTTAACAATTGAAGAAATAGTGGAAATGGCAGCCAAAGAACAAGCAGTATTAAAAGTCGGCTTATTCACATACTGTTTGGCAAAGGAGATTAAACCGAGAGTAATACAGCACGATAATAAGTCAATTCCGTAACATACTTCAGGTAAATCCTTGTTGTAGTAGAAAGCAGAAAGTGACATAGTGGATACTGATATTGTGAAAGAAAATATTATAGCAAAAACTGCAAATAAAAGCGATTGTAACATCGCACCTTTTGTCTTAGCTGATGGGAAGTATACTACTGTAGTACATACTAGATGCTTTGAATCTGAAGAACCCAACAAATTTGCAATTGGGGTGCAGTACACAAATATGGAAGCCAGTAAATATGTTATTGAAGCCTTCAATACACCCTTTGTAGAAGGCCAAGTGAAAATATCGTTAATATTTAATCTTTTATCCATTTTAGTGCTTGGAGTTGAGCCAATTGCTGTTGATGAAACAGTTGGTAACTGACCAGCATTTACCTCTGTATTAATATTTGTCAATATATCACTATTTCCAGTATAATTATCTTCATTTTCATCTTCAACTTCATCAAAGACTTCGTTATTTACTGTTTGATTGAAAAATGAATATGATCTCTTAACTTTTTTACCAGTGGATGGTATAATAACTGAACTTTTTCTCTGTAATTTGAATACCCCTTCATCAGGATTTTCCACACTTTTAGTTCTAATAAAATTTCCAATACTGATAATTCCATTATTTCCATTTTCGTTAATTTTTCTATTTGCACTTGTACTTTCTGGTAAATTATTTTCAACTGTACTACTATCTTCGAAAATCACACTTCTGTCCTGTCTATAGTTTCCTTCTAAATCAGGAGGCGTATCTGCTGAATCCAGCAGTCCAATAGTACTCTCTGAATTAGATGAATGTTTCTTTTTTGTATTGCTTCGCAGACCAAGTCTTTCAGTTAGTCTTTTAGGAGATCTGCTGAAACTATCATCTGTCCCTTGTCGCTCAGACGGGAGCGGTATGTACTTGGACATTTAATTATTTGTTAAAATTGTGGGAGCTTTTGTGATAGTCAATCTATAAAATTCAGGAAATAAATAAAAGGTAGAAATAAAGAAAGGAGTTAATTGTCTTATACCAACCATGAAGCATAAAATTTGCTGTCAGAGTGGAAAGAAATTGGAGCACAAACAGAACGGAACTTTGTCTTCTGAAACAAAATTCCCGTATGGTGCACTCATTGTATTAGTCGATGGAGGGTCTAGTGATAAGAAAGCGCTAGATAAGACAAGGAGAGCCAAGGGCGGGAAACGAGGATGCTTAGCCTCTTTGGCTCGGCGGTGTTTCCATTCCCCGGCTAGTGCGGTTGAACGGCGGTGCCGCTTGAGCACATAGCGGCGTGTGAGCTGTGCCACTTCTTCTCTCTTCGCTTAGAAATTAAATTTTTACTGCCGGCGATAGGAAATGGATAAGTTAATAAATAAAAGAATTAATATATATATATATATATATATATATATATAAATAAATAGAGGAATATATAAAAAAATGGTAGAGGTATTTTGATAACATAATTTTGTTTGATACAGAATAAATAACTGAATTGAAAGTAATCATTTTTCAGTTATATAAGATTATTTACATGATTTTAGTAATTTCATATCAAAGGATACCTAACTATTTTTTCTCTTCAAAACCTATAATTTCATCAAACAGTTCTTCACAAGGAACAACAGCATTCATACGAGCACATAAGAGATAAGCACCGCTTAACTTTCTGTGTAATGAGTAAGTTTCTTCTGGTGGTGGAGTTAATCTTTCTTGTAACATCAAACTGATATTACCTCTAACTCTATCTGTGACAGTTTGGTTTGCAAAATTGAAGGCTGCACCTTTATTATCGACTGGACTGAAAGGTTCACCTAGTGCCATTATAGAATCAACGTGGGCTTTAACCATAGATTCACTTTCTAAACCAGTTAAGAATCCCATTTCTTTAGAGTAATGTTCAGCACCTTCTCTATCCTTTTTAACAGCAGATCTTAAACAGTTAACGTATAAGTTTACAAATTTTTTAGGGAAATCTCTAGAGGCACCAAAATCTAACAATTCGATTTTTTTAGTTGAGTCATTATACAAGAAATTTGCCCAATTTGGATCTGTTTGCATGAATCTAAATTCTGCAATTTCTCTTAAAGTTAATCTCATAATATTAGTTGCAATCCAATTTTTAGTTTCTTGATCCCAATTACCTTTAACAATTTCAGTACCTTTCATTTCTTGCATTGTTAAAATATGTTCACCACTTAACTCATGATAAACTTTTGGAACAACAAAAGTATCATCATCTTTTAATAATTCATGAAATCTAACCATATTTTGAGCTTCTCTAATATAATCACATTCCCATTTTAATTCAACTCTGGCATTAGCAACACTTTTATCTAAAAATAAACCAGGTGGCAATAATCTTGATAATGTTAATAAACTTAAGATATTATCTAAATCAGAATCGATACTGTTAGCAACACCAGGGTATTGAACTTTAACAACAACTTGTTCTAATTCACCTTTAGTAACAGCTTTATGAACTTGACCAATTGAAGCAGCAGCTATAGGAACATCTTCAAAAGATGCAAATAATCTAGATCTCCAGTTATCACCTAATTCAAAAGCCATAACTTTTTCTAATTGACCAGCAGGCATATAATGAGCGCTATTTTGAACTCTTAATAAAATTTGTTGAATTTCAGGTGGTAAAACTGATGAATCTTGAAATGATAACATTTGACCAACTTTTAAAGCTGCACCTCTCATTTTGGTAAATTTTTTAGCGATTCTTTCTAAATTACGTGGACTTAAAATTAATGAACCATAATCTGGAGTCTTTTGTGTCTTTGCGTATTGTTTAGCACCTTCTTTTAATACTTCTAAACCAACACCAGCAGCTAAAGTACCATAATGAAATAATCTACTTAATCTAGAACTTGGAACTGCAGATTGATTCAATTCAAATTGTGGTTTCTCCTTTTCACCAACTACTTTATTTTTTAAATTATTATTTGAATCTTCTTTATTGTTTAAATATCTGAAAGTTGAAAATTCTCTTTTAGTTGTGAAATCTGGGTTTCTTTTGATGACACCACCACCATTATTTGGAGTAGCTCTTTTATCATCTGTGAATAATGTTGTTGGATTTGATGAATTTGATGATTGATCATGTGAATCATTTCTCTTAATTTCATCAGATTTTTCTCTAGCCAATTTGAAAACGTCAATTTCATCAGATGAGTCTTCAACGTTACTAAAATCAAAAGGTCTATTGCTTGATTTAGCCTTTGCTTGTTCTGATTTCAGTCTGGCATCATGATATATTTCGTTAGTACAGTTGAAATTGACAGTTGAAATTGAAGATAAACAGTTTGATAAATCAGTGGATATTATTTTAGCAGATTCCTTAGCAACTTGAGCAGTTCCACAGGCAACACTATAAAGTTGGAACAGAGTTCTTGCGGACATTTTGTGTAACTTGCGTCTAAACTGATACCTTTAGAAAGTTGTTCACCAACTATAAACCATAAGATTACGCAGAATGTCTTTTTCACTTACTAATATTTACTTTTATTATCTTTATTTGCCACAATTGTACAAAAAAGAACATATATCTTTGCTGTGATCGGAACCCACTGACAGAATCCCAAATAATGTCAAGTTCATGTCTTTCGTTTAGATGCAGATTGAATTTTCTACAGTTCACGTACCTTTCCAGCAGCTGAACTAGGGCAACGGTCAAGGAGGTCAGCGTGAGCAAATGCACATCATGCTAGCCGAAGTGCAGGCTGCCCTACAATAATACTCACGGCCCAAGAATTACCGCTGCGGCATCTCCCCCCGCGCCAGTTTCCCGCTTGTCAGGATTCGCTTATTTCGATCTAGACACAATGGAGCAGCCAGTAAGACACTTTCATTGGTGGAGAGACGCGATGAGCTGCTGTTGGGTTGCTGTTGGTTTGCTTCTGAGCTCATAACACACACGGGCAAGCAGAAGTGTCTGCCTATCTGGCACTCTGCCAGCCAATGGGGACAGCCATCTCTATGACAGCCAACACCCAATACTAACAGAGATTCCCATAGTGGAAATAGTTTATAAATAATCAAATCCCTATTATTAATCAAAAACACCCGTGCACACACAACAGCATTATCTAGTCGATCGACTATTAATGAAACGTCTATTATTCCACCTATTTATTAAGCGTTATTAGGGAAAATTTTTTAATACTCTTTCTGCAGAGGATATGCATAAGAATAATTTTTTTTTATAGCGTTTAAAGGTTGCATTGTATGATGTTTGAAGAATTGTTAGATCAAGGATTGCACGTTGTCGTTTTTTATCTTTTTTTATCTTATTTCCATATATATCAGGTCATTGTTTAAAGATACTATAATTTGTATTTAAATTAGAAATCAGAAGCCAGAATATAAGAGAATATACATATATAACATTCGTTTTCAATTAATAATGTCAGATATATCAAGACCTACTAAGAAATCCAAGACATTAGAGTCCTCAATTGCTGAAAAATCAGCAGAACATGCGGAAGAGGAATTAAAGATACATCCACATCCAAGAGAAGTTGAAGTATTAGATGTTTATGATGGTGGTCAATTTGATATAAATAAGATTCATAAGACAACAAGTAAAGATGCTGAATTATTAGAAAGTGGAGAATCAAATCCATTTACTGGTAATTCATTTAGTCAAAAATATTTTGATATCTTAAAAATAAGAAGAGATTTACCAGTTCATGCACAAAGAGATGAATTTTTAAAAATTTATCAAAATACACAAATTATGGTTTTCGTTGGTGAAACTGGTTCTGGTAAGACTACACAAATTCCACAATTTGTATTGTACGATGAAATGCCACATTTAAAAGGTACACAAGTTGCTTGTACACAACCACGTAGGGTTGCCGCTATGTCTGTTGCAGCAAGAGTTGCCGATGAAATGGATGTTGAATTAGGACAAGAAGTTGGTTATAGTATTAGATTTGAAAACAATACCACCAATAAGACAATTTTAAAATATATGACAGATGGTATGTTATTAAGAGAAGCTATGGAAGATCATGAATTATCTAGATATTCATGTATTATATTAGATGAAGCGCATGAAAGAACATTAGCTACAGATATTTTAATGGGTTTAATTAAACAAGTTGCACAAAGAAGACCTGATTTAAAAATTATTGTTATGTCAGCTACATTAGATGCAGAAAAATTTCAAAAATATTTTAACGATGCACCAATTTTAGCAGTTCCAGGTCGTACACATCCAGTTGAAATTTACTATACACCTGAATTTCAAAGAGATTATCTTGATAGTGCTATTAGAACTGTTTTACAAATCCATGCCACTGAAGAAGAAGGTGATATTTTATTATTTTTAACTGGTGAGGATGAAATTGAAGAAGCATGTCGTAAGATTTCATTAGAAGGAGATGCATTAATACGTGAAGAAAATTGTGGACCATTAGCAGTTTATCCATTATATGGTTCATTACCACCACATCAACAACAAAAAATTTTTGATCCAGCACCAGAACCATTTAAACCAAATGGTAGACCAGGTAGAAAAATTATTGTTTCTACTAATATTGCAGAAACTTCATTAACAATTGATGGTATTGTTTATGTTGTTGATCCAGGTTTTTCAAAACAAAAAGTTTATAATCCAAGAATTAGAGTTGAATCATTATTAGTTTCACCAATTTCAAAAGCATCAGCACAACAAAGAGCAGGTAGAGCTGGTCGTACTAGACCAGGTAAATGTTTTAGATTGTATACAGAAGAAGCATTTAAAAAAGAATTAATTGAACAAAGTTATCCTGAAATTTTGAGAAGTAATTTAGCCAGTACAGTTTTAGAATTGAAAAAATTAGGTATTGATGATTTAGTTCATTTTGATTTTATGGATCCACCAGCACCAGAAACAATGATGAGAGCATTAGAAGAATTAAACTATTTAGCTTGTCTTGATGATGATGGTGAATTAACAGCATTAGGTAGATTAGCATCAAATTTCCCATTAGATCCAATGTTAGCTGTATTATTAATTGGATCACCCGAATTTAATTGTTCTAATGAGATATTAAGTATTGTTTCATTACTTTCAGTACCAAATATTTTTGTTAGATCCAATTCGAATAAGAAACAAGCAGATGAAATGAAGAATTTATTTGCTCATCCAGATGGTGATCATTTAACATTATTAAACGTTTATCATGCTTTTAAATCAGATGAAGCCAAAGAATTAGGATTACATAAATGGTGTCGTGATAATTATTTATCATATAGATCATTAAAGAGTGCTGATAATGTCAGAAGACAATTAGAGAGAATTTTAGAGCGTAATGATTTAGAATTAAATTCATTAGATTATGATGAAAATCCAAATAAATATTATGATAATATTAGGAAAGCATTAACCAGTGGATTTTTCATGCAAGTTGCTAAAAAGAAGAGTTCAGGTAAAGGTTATTTAACAATTAAAGATAATCAAGAAGTTTTAATTCATCCATCAACTGTTTTAGCAACTGATTGTGAATGGGTGATATATAATGAATTTGTATTAACTTCTAAAAATTATATACGTACAGTGACAAGTATTAAACCTGAATGGTTAATTGAATTAGCACCAACTTATTATAATCTTGATCATTTTCAAAAAGGTGATGTTAAATTAAGTCTTGAAAGGGTTAAAGCTAAAATTGATAAATATAAAGAAATAGATTCTAAAAAAAAGAAATCTAAAAAATTATAGATTTTATAAAAATATATATATTTATAGATTTTCCAAGTATTTTTTGTGTATTTGTTTTTTTTTAAAATTTCATGTTATTATTATTTATTGTATTTGTATATATATATTATATTTCTCTTTCTTTTTCTTTTTTTATCATTTTCATAATTTTCATAATTTTCATAATTAATATAATTCATTCGATATCTTTTAAAATAATTTACGGTAAGAAAATGGAAATTTTTTTTTTAGAAATAACTTATTTTAATTAGAAGAACGTAAAAACATGAATAAAACAACATCTAGCTAGTATATAAATGTGAACAAAAAAAAGAATACAAAAAAGTATAAAATATTAAATAGTGAGAGACAGAGAGACTTAAAACATAAAGAAAGTAAAAAAAAAAAGATTGTAAGAAAAAAAGGAAATGGTGAAAAATATATTATTTTTTAAAAGATATATAATTTAATTTACATTAAAATTAAATTATTTCTTTTCAGTTAAACCTAAAACAGTTTCAATACCTCTAACGACAGTTGGAGTATCTGGGAAAGCGAAATCTTCTAATTCCTTAGCGTAAGGAGTTGGGACTTCACAACCGGTGACTCTTTCAACTGGGGCATCTAAGTAATCAAAGGCTTCAGATTCCATAATTTGAGCACAAATTTCAGAACCGACACCAAAGGCTGGGAAACCGGCTTCGACAGTCATACAATGGTTAGTCTTTTTAACACTTTTAACGATAGCTGGAACGTCTAATGGTTTAATTGATCTTAAATTAAGAACTTCAACTGAAACACCGTATTTTTCTTTAACAATTTTAGCAGCTTCAAGACAGAATAATAAATTTCTTGAATGAGAGATGACAGTTAAATCAGTACCTTCTAATTCGATTTTAGCTTGACCAATTGGTAAGACGAAATCAGATGACATTGCTTCTTCTGACATTGGGAAAGATTCACCGTATAACAATTCATTTTCTAAGAAAATGACAGGATTTGGATCTCTAACAGCTGCTTTTAATAAACCTTTGTAATCTTCAGAAGAGAATGGGGAGACAACTTTTAAACCTGGGATAGAACCGTACCAACCTGAATAATCTTGGGAATGTTGAGCAGCGACACCAGCGGCGGCACCATTTGGACCTCTGAAAGTGATATTACAAGGTTGTTTACCACCAGACATATAATAAGTCTTAGCAGCAGAGTTAATGATATGATCAATAGATTGCATAGCGAAATTAAAAGTCATAAATTCACAAATTGGTTTTAAACCTGCTAAAGAAGCACCAACACATAAACCTGTGAAACCCATTTCAGTAATTGGAGTATCAACGATTCTACCAGGACCGAATTTATCTAATAAACCTCTTGAAATTTTATAAGCACCATTATATTGAGCAACTTCTTCACCCATAAGGAAAACTTCTGGGTCTCTATCTAATTCTTCAGCCATAGCAGCATTTAAAGCATCTCTAACAGTCATTGTATTAGCACCAGTAGAAGCATTTCTTTTAAATTGAGTGAAAGTATTAACTCTAAAAGAGTTTTTCAACAAATTTGTTGTCTTTGTAATTGAAGAGGACATATTGATATTGTATAATTTTCTATTTTATTATATCAGTATTTATATATGAATAAGAATATAATTTTTTTTTTTTTTAAACAAAATGTGAAAAAAAAGAAGATAGAAAATACAAATTTAATGCAATACAATTAAATTAACCGAATAATGTAACTTGGGCTTCTCTTATAAACTTATATCTTTAACTTTTAAATAAATTGAATTAGTATAAGATATAACGGAGTAAAGAATGTGTTATGTGTAATAGAATATACGGAATCAGTGAATCAACAGTGAAGTTTATGATTACAATTGATTGAACTTTGTCAAAGTGTGATAATGAAGCAATTGAATTGTTATTGGTTATAATAATTAAATCAAATGATAGATCAAATGATATGAATTAGAGATTGCAATTGCAATTGAAACAGAGGTTGTGATAGAGAAGGTAATAAGCTGATGGTTGTTGTACTCTGGAGCGATTGGTGCAATTGCTAAATTATTAAACATATTAAGATATTTACTAGAGTAAATTATTATTTTTATTGCATGGTTTAAGAATAAGAAAATGCTGTTACCGCTTAACAAATTTTGTGTGTAGCATAAAAAGAGCGCGCATTGTTGATTTCGGAGCGCGCTGGATCCCCGTGAAGGCAGCTCTGTGGCGGCGTGGCAGATGGGCACCTATTTGCGGGGCTGTATTTTCTGGCGGGCGGGGATCGTGCGTCGAAAGCGTGGGATGCCATATTCCACACCGCATCCCACGCCATATTTCACACAGAATTCCACGCCGTATTCCGCATACTTGACGGACGGTATGCCAAGCTGTGGCCCGGGGTGCTGAAAGAGGAGAGAGGGGAGATCTAGTGGCCTGGATGCTGCTACGGCGGACTCCCAGCCGCACGCTCCGCCGCGGCTAATCTCCGAGGAATCGGGCCCAGCAGCCATTTCCCAGCGCTCTGCTTTGTGTGGCTAACCCTCTTCTCTATTGTCTGCCAGAGTACCCCGCGCTTGGGCTGTCTGAAGATTCACACACCCGGCAGAGGGCACCAGGACAAAGGCCCCCACAGACTCCTCCACCGAGCGGGGCCAGCACGCAGACCCCTACAAAGCGGCTGCAAAGTTCACGCCAGAGCTGTTAAGTCCTTAAAATAGCTAAGTAAGTATGTATGTAAGTAACCGGAACAATTTGTTCGGCAAAGAAAAGTAACACAAATCTTTAAACCTTTAAATCTTTACTTATTACTTACTTGGATTAACTCACTTTATTCCAAAACCACCACGGAATAGATATCAATTACATTTAAAAATATTTTCCATCTGGTGAAAAAAGTTAAGAATAAATTGATCAACTTACAAATAGATATCATTTTATTATACTACAATTTTCACAAACTCCGGAATGTCACGTCTCTCGCGATTTATTAAATTTATTAAATTTTAGTATATAATGGAAATGATTAATATAACAATAAAATATAGTTTAAATAATGCATATAAATAAAAATTAATTTAACCCACTTTCTCGCATTTTCCTTAAATTCACTCCACCTCCACTTCACTCCACTTCCTTTAACTATTGTATTATATAATTGACTATAGTGAAAATAACGTAATTTCTCGGAATATCTATATTACATACATCCATACACCATGACGTACCCCTGTTCCATTTATCTCCACTTTTCTTACTATCAGTTAAAGTTCTTAGTTATCTCTACGTTTAAATACATGAAATACAAGCAATATATAGATATTAATTATTTTTTTATTGTTATTAATGACGATGAATTTATGGAAAAAAGAAAGAATGAGAGAAAAAAACAGAATTAAACATGAACTGATATGATATGAAGTGAATAAAATAAAATGAAAAGAAATAAAAAGAAATAATATATAAATAATATGAATAAGAATATGAATATGAATTAAAAATTATAGAAAATTAATAATATACAGATATATGATATGATATGATATACGTAACGATTTAAAAAGCAATGAAAGAAAATGAAATTATGATTTTGATTTGATTTTGATTTGATTTGATTTGATTTTTTTGCATATTTATTAAAATTTATTTAATTTAAGCACTGACTTTTTTACCTTGCATTAATTGATTTAATAATTCAGTTTTACTATCAATTGAAATATTATTATTATTATTAGTATTAGACTGATTTGTAGATTGATTTGAATTGAATAAACCTGGTGGTGGTGGAGTTGATGAACCACTAGAATTAATACTTTCTTTTAATTTCATTAAATTTAAATATTGTGCTGCTGGTGTTCCATTTGGACCTTGTTGGACTTGTTGTTGACCACTTTGACGTTGTAAAATTTGCTGTTGTTGTAATAATGCAGCATGTGCTTGTTGTGGTGTACCGTTAACGTCAAATTGTTGTGCCCTTTGTGGTTGTGGTTGATGGAATTGTTGTGATTGTTGTTGCTGTTGCTGTTGCTGTTGTGCCAAAACAGCAATAGAACCGTTTGGTGTTCTAACTCCTTGTTGTAATTGTGCTTGTAAACGTGCTTGATTTTGTGCTTGCAATTGTGCTTGCAATTGTGCTTGTTGTTGAGCTTGCTGTAATTGAGCTTGTAATTGTAATTGCGCTTGACGTTGATTCTGTTGTTGTTGTTGCTGTTGTTGTTGTTGCTGTTGCTGGAGCTGTTGTTGTTGGATTTGTTGTTGTTGCTTCTGTTGAACTTGTTGTTGATCCTGAGGTTGCTTGAATTGAGAAACAGGTGATAATTTAGAACTATAATTTTTGGAAAATGGAGTGAATAATAAAGATTCAACTAATTTTGACATTGACTCTTGAATTTCATCTTTTTCTTCATCTTCCCCATCTT
The DNA here is from genome assembly GCA_001599335.1 of [Candida] boidinii. Taxonomy (NCBI): domain Eukaryota; kingdom Fungi; phylum Ascomycota; class Pichiomycetes; order Pichiales; family Pichiaceae; genus Ogataea; species [Candida] boidinii. The sequence goes on from BCGP01000014.1 coordinate 27,494, forward strand.
CATCTTGATTTTTATTAGATTTAGATAATGAATTAATTGAATTAAAACATGGATGAAATAATGGGAAAATATTTAAATTATCAACTTGATTTAATAAATCTGTTCTAATACTATATGAAATTTCATTTATATTATCTAACATCTTTATTGTATCTGAAACCATCTTGAATGAATTTATACTTGGATCAGAAATAATATTAGCAATTGATTCTTTATTATTATTCTTATCTTTCTTTTTATTTGAAATTGAATTTGTAGCTTGTATTGTTGTTGTCATTGTTATACTTTCATTTGTTTCATTATCTATTCCATGATTAAATGAATGTAAATTAGTATTTGAATTAGATGAATGTAAATCACTTAATGATGGATTATTCATACCTATTATTGATGAATTTAATGCTTTGGATAATATAGGATTATTAGATGTCTTTATAGATTCACCTAATGTTGGAAATGCTGATGTTATTGATAATCCTGTATCCGCTAATGTAGCTGTAGCACTTAATGGTGTACTTCCTGTAGCCCATGATGCTGTTGATGGTAATGCTGGTCCTTCAGATTCTTCTCTTTCATATAAAGAGTTGCTATTATTGAAATTATTATTATTATTATTAGAATTATTACTAGAAGTATTGTTAATACCACCAGAACCTAATACTCCATTAATTGTACCATTTGATGAATAATTATTAAAATAACTTGAATTATTATTGTTATTATTGTAATTATTATGATGATGATTACTAGATGAAGTTCCAGTATTGTTATGATAGTTATTATTACTACCATGATAATTTGAATGTGAAATACGATGATCATCATAATCATCATCCATATCATCAACGTTATGTTCATCATCATGAATACGATGATCATCATCTTCATCATCTTCATCGTATTCAGCACTATCTGGTGGTGGTGGGATTAAACCATTTGTGGCTGATCTTTCTTGCATCTTCTTGGAGACTTGTCTAGTTGATAAATCTTGTCTTGTATATGAATCTGCTTCTTCGCCAGGTTCATGCAAAAACATACAATTTGGATTTGGACATGGTTGACCTCTTAAATATGAAGAACAATATTTTGTAGTACCATGAGCTGCTCTTAATACCCTACCATCAGATATTGATCCATCAACTGCAATGATACATTTTGTAGCATCTTCTTTTTTAGCAAATGTAACATAAACACCATAACCTGCATTTAGAATATGATGATTATTAGCTGCATTTGCCTGTGGTGGAGTTCTTTTATTAATAACTATTTTCAAAATTTTACCATATTGTCCAAAATATTTATCACTTCTTAATACTGAAGCCATTTCAGATTCAGAACAAGGTGGATCTAAACCAATAACATAAACTAAATTTTTTTGAATAACTCTCATACCAGCTAAATGGTGTCTTTTAGCAGCTTCGGCATCTTTTCTTTCTTTTTCTTTTTGTTTAAATTCTTTTCTTTTTCTATCAAGTTTAGCTTGATTTGCTTTCCATTGTTCTGAAGTTACAGATTTATATTCAATTGATTCATCATCATAAGGTCTACGACAAGCAGGACATTTACCATTTAATTCTGGATTTTGTCTTATATTATTATAACAAAATTGACAAATTTGATAACCACATGGACATGGTTTGAAATTTTTATCTGTTATATCCATTTCTTCAACACATAATGGACAAAATTCTTCTTCATCATCTGAAATGAATGTATCACTATTATCACTATTATCATATGACATCTTGATTTATTATATTATTATTATTGAAATTGAAATTGATAATTTATTGCACTTTATTATAAGTTATATTGTTATTGTTAAATAAATATACTATATTTGCAAGTTAAAAATTCGATATATATATATTGGTTAAATTGACTGAATTAAGTCTTGTTTCCTTATCGTTACTATTTAGGTAATAACTTTAAATATTTAAATACCAGTTCCAAATATTACAAGTTATTAGATTGATTTTTTATGAATGGTTTTCAATAAATCCTACCCCATGTTCCTGAAGGCAAAGACAAAGAATATTTCACAGAGGGGACGTCGGTAAACGATGGTACAAGGGTATGAGAAACAGAGAAACGTTTGACTATGAATCATCAACGTACATGTCATAGGAGGTGGTGGCGTAAATTGACATCTAAAGTGATCTTGATGACAATAGTGATCAAAAGCGTATGAAGGGGCAAGAAAGGGCAATACAATACAATACAGGGCAATACAACGAAAAGATGGAGAAGATGGAGAAGATGGAGAAGATGGAGGAGCGATGTAAGATCACCAGTGAGTATGCTGTTTAGGATAAGAATAAGAGTAGGAACAGTAACAGTTGTAGTGTTAGTTAGTTCAGCTAGATTCAATAGAAACTGCGAGAAGTTTTCGCTTGGTTTTGCTGACGATTTGCACCCTCAGCAAAACGAAGCGCCATCCGTGGATTTGTGCTTACGTCATACATTTTTACGTGCTTACGTCATTAATTATGTCAATTATTTTATTTTGTCACGTGGTTGTTTGTCACGTGACTCTAAATATATTTGTATATATGTATTTGTACGCGTCTGCCCTTTTTATCAGTTCCCAAATTTTTGTGCCGCGTGGAAAACCGCGTCTATGCAGCAGCATGCAGCCAGAATTTAAAATGCCACGGGGGTTTCCATCTACTGCCACCACGCAAAACCAGCCAGCGCACGCGTGTTGTCTGCTTGTTGCTTCTGTTGTCTGAGATGGTAGAAGATCTTCCTCAGAGTTTCTTGTGTGGTTTGTTAGCTCAGATTCTCTCAACGCTAGAGCCATCAAGAACAAGGACCAAATCACAACTTTTGATCTGGTTGTAAAATATTGAACAAGGGGAAATTCATTGTGCAAGAATCATTCGGTGGCGATTTCACAATTATGATCTTCTTTGTCTTTCAGTTCGGCCGTCCATTTCGTTGAACTCCTGATTCTGATTTCTTTAGGCTTTTTAAAAATTTTACTTTTTTTTTTCAACAAGTCTACGTTCACAATACAGAATCTATTCCAAGAACATACAACATAACTCACAACTACAGAAATGAGTGACCAAGTCATAAATTTGTTATATGCACAAATAAGTGCAGATAACAATTTACGTATGAAAAGTGAATTGGAATTCAACGAATTGGTTAAAAATGATCCTTCGAATTTTATGTATGAATTAATTTCAATTTGTTTGAATAATTCAAATGATAAATTAATTCGTCAAGCTATTTTACTTCATTTGAAAAGACTCGTCCCTCAATTTTGGTCAATTGGATTCGAATCATTCATTGGTCCTCATACAGTTAACCAAGAAGTTAAACAATTCATAAGATCATCTCTATTACAATTAATTTCAGACCCTGACTCTATGATTAGAAATGGTGTAAACTATGCAATTGTACAAATAGCAGCTGTTGATTACCCTGATGAATGGCCAAGTTTATTAACTGATATTTATTCAACAGCTACTTCAGATCAAAGCTCAGATTTTGCAAGATTAGGTTCTTTATCTTTATTAAACGATTTATTCGATGATTTAATAACTGAAGAACAATTATTTGAAAATAATGTGGCTTTAAACGTTATTTCTTCTTGTTCTTTATTACTTTCTAAAAATGATAATATTTCAATCAAAATTTCAATTTTTAAATTATTAATTTCTTTAATTAATAGTTTATCTGTTTCTGATATTTCAAGTTCAAATGAAAGAATTACATTCATTAATAATGCAATTGGTGAATTGGTAAACATTTGTTTCACAAGTTTGAAAAATTTAATGAATGAAGATTTCATTAATTACCTTTCTATGGTTTCATTAAAGGGTAAAATTTATGATTGTATAAATTCATTATATAGCTCATTTAATCAATTTTTTGAAGCAAATACAGTATTGACAAATGATTTATGGAATTTTGTCTTAATTGATTTAAAATTATTAACTCAACCTTATTCTTTACTGATTTCAAAAGAATCTGATGAATTAAACCATTTTTTCAAAGATACAGAAGAATTCCTGCAACAAAATAATGGTCAAAATGATCCTTCATTCATTATCATAGATTTCATTTCAAATAGAATTTCATCATTCACAAATTTATCATCAATAGTACAAGTTAAAATATTAAATGAAAATAATTTAAAATTGTTATATGATGAATTAATTCAATATTCTTGTTTAACTAAAAATATTCAATCTAATTTCACTGATGATTTCAATGAATTTGTTTCTTTTGAAACAGGTTTAGATGTGGAAATTAATTTAAGAGAATCCATTTTTGAATTCATTAATGAGTTAGATGAAGATGATGTTAATTTAATGACATACTATTATTCAATAAAAGCAAAAGAACAACAAGAACAAGAACAAGAACAGCAACAGCAACAGCAACAGCAACAGCAACAGCAACAGCAACAGCAACAGCAACAACAAAGATTAGAAAATTGGAAATTATCTGAATCCATTGGCTTCCTATTATACTGTTGTTTCTCAAGTGAACAAAGTTCATCAATTGATCAAAATTCATTCAATTTAGATTCATTTTTCCAATTCATAGTTAATTCAATAAATTCAAATATTGAAAGTTTATTAATTTTACAAAATGAATTAAAACAAGATAATAATAATAATAATGATGATGATATTAAAAATGAATTAATTTCTTCAAAACAATTATTAATTTCAAGATTAATTATTATTATTCCAAAATTTTTAGATAAATTTCAAGATTTATTACCAAATTATAAAGAAATTGCTATAAATACTTTAAATAACATTTTAATAAATTCACTTGAATTATCTAAAAGATTTGAAATGAATAAATCAGATTATGATTCAGATAATAATTTAGGTATTATAAAAAGTTCAATTTTAATTTCTTTCACTTATTATAATTATTTTACTCGTGCTAAATCATTTACTAAAGAAATTCAACGTGATCTTTTATTAATCATTTCATCTTTAAATTCATCATCTCAAGAAGATACAGATATGCTTATATTAGAAGCATTATCTATTATTATTTGTATTGATAATCAATTTGCCACTAGTGGTAATTCAGATATTGTTAAATTGATTTATTCTATCGCATTTAAAGATCCTTCAAATGTTTCTACAAATCAATTAGCTAGAGAATGCTTACAAGATTTATTAAGAGATATTCCATTAAATAACTATTATACCCAATGTGAAGTTGGTATTAAAGCTGTTGTTGATATAATTGATAATTCTCTTTCAAAATCAAACGATGGTATCAGTTATACACCTGAATTGGATTTATCTCTTGATTTCTTAAACGTTTTCCTTTTAGGTCCAAATCAAAAGGATTCACTTGATGAAGATGATGATGAGGATGAAGACGAGGATGAAGACAATGATGGCCATAGTCATGCTGGACATAACCATGATCAGGAACATGACCATGACCATGACCACGATCATGATCATAATGCATGTGGTCACGACCACAAGAAAGATTCAAAACCCCCATTTGTAATCAATGTTGATTTATTCAATTATATTTTCCCAAAAATTTCCACATTGATCTTATTAACGGATGATGATCAATTATTACAATCAGCTTCTGAATCATTCACCGAATTATTAAATAACGCTACTGAATTTATTGAGAATTTTAAAGATGAACCTTCAAATCAAACAGGTAACGATATCTTATTAAAAATTGTATCTAAATTCTTATCTCCGGATGTACCAGATACAGCTTTATTAAATTTTGGTGATTTAATCAACTCAATGATTAAAAATTTCCAAAATCAAGCTTTAATTCAACAATATTTACCTGATATCTTAAAGGCAGTAACAGTTAGATTAATCAAGGCAAAACATATGTTAACCATTGAAAGTCTTATATTAGTATTCAACGAACTTACAATTCTCTCACCTTCATCTACAATTGAATTCTTACAGGATTTCACTATAGATGAAGCTGAATTACATCACCAAAAGACAGCTTTATCTATTGTTTTACCAATTTGGATAAGTGCTTTCGAAGTCATGAGAGGTTACGCTAAGATATTAAAGAATATCAAGGCATTCATTGAAATTTTTAAACTTAACGATGAAAGAATTAATAGGTTATTAGTGGAAGGTGATGCTATACCAATTCAAAATGAAAATCCTGATATTATTATCACAAGATCAATGGCTAAGAAAATACCTATACAATATGAAAAGATTCCAGCTTCACTAAAGATTATTAAATTATTAATTCATGAATTCCAATTCCAATGTCAACAACCAGATGCTAAATCGATATTAGAAAAATCAATGGATTTAAATAAGGTCGCTAATGCAGCATCAATTGCAACTGCAAATAACGGTGATGGTGATGACGATGATGGATGGGAAGATTTAGATGATGTTGGTGTTCCAAGTTTTGAAAAATTACAAGATTATGTAACTGATTCCAAGACTGGTGAAGAGATTGAGTCATCTGGTGATAGACACTTGCCTAAAGAAGAATCAAGATTATTATTAAAGAAATTTTTTAAGGAATGTGCTATAAATAATATTGGTAATTTCAAAGAAATTTACAATAATTTAAAAGAAGAAGAGAAAAAAGTATTAACTGAACATGTTATCTTTTCTGAATAATTTACTTTGTTTTTAATTTACTTTATATACATATACACTCATTTTATTTATCAATCTCAAAATAATATGCATTTTACAATTTAAAAATTTATCAAGTAATAGAGTAAAATTAATTTATTGGAATACAAAACTTAAAATTATAAATAAATATACAAAATATGAAGAATATGAAGAAAAAGAAGAAAATAAAAATAAAAATAATTGGCGAGACTTAAAATTAAATAGAAAAACCTAAATCGAAATCAATTTCTTTAATAACTGAATCGATACCTTTAGTCTTATACTTACTATTCAACATTGTCTTTAATTCTTCTTTTAATTTAGCTTCATCAAGTGTCTTTTCGCTTTCTTTCTTATCTTCATCAGCAGCAGTACCATCGTTTGTTGCTGTTGATGAAGCAGCAGCAGAGTCTGGATCAACTATATCAGTAGAATAGAAAATCTTTGGATTTGTACGTAATCTACTGAAAGGATCAGCATTTTGATTTGAAGTTAACATTTGAATTTTTCTTAATTCAACAGCACGTGTTTCAGCTTTACGAATTGATGAATCGGTATATCTTTTATTTCTATAGTTAACTTTTGCCATACCAGCATCAACGTTAACCGATTTAGTACTACTAGCATTACTTAACCTTTGAATTTCTTGTTCTAATCTATGTATAACTTCAGTATCGTTATTTTCAAGGGCAACATCTAACTGTTCTTTTAAGACAGCTAATTTACGAACTCTGTTACCACTTTCCATACCTTCAACAGAGACACTTTCTCTTAATTGAACCATACGAGTAATATCTTCATCTGTTAATTCTCTAGTTGACATTTTTCTTAATTCTCTAAATTTTTCATCGATATCTGCTTTAGTTGGGAAACGTAATCCAGCATCATTGACTCTTTTCTTATAATTTTCAAATTCATCTGTGGTCATTGGTGAATCTGATAAAAATACCATTTGACATGTCTTTTTAGAGTTACCCTGACTAATAACAAGGTATGTATCACATGGTTTCCCAAGAAATGTGTATGGTGCACCACCATGTCTTTTAACTTCTTCAATCTTACAAACTCTGTATTGTTGACGACCTGTATCTCTATCAACACCAATATTGAAACGAATATATGTACCTGGGATAACATCAACAAATTCATCGTGGTATAAGTATTTACCAACAGCGGTTCTTCCAACTCTAACTCTTGAATTTATATCATCCATTGTAGCTTCTCTATCTAAATCAAGATCACGCTGTTTAGATCTACTGCTTGGTCCAGATGGAATTTCTTCATCGAGGTCTTCTCTTCTTCTCTTGTTTCCTCTTCTAGTATCAATTTCATCTTCGTAATCGCTTCCTTCTTCTTCATGTATTCCTAAATCATCTTCATCATCTTCATCTTCATCTTCAGCAAACTCATCTTCGTCAGAGTAATCATCTCTTCTATTTCTTCTCTGTTCTCTTTTAGTCTTTTTCTCTCTTTGTTTTTTCAATTCTGTTAATTTACTTGTTCTTAAGGCTTTACCTTTACTTACTTTTGATTCTTTAATAGATCTTTCAGCTTTACTCTGTCTAGCTCTTAATGCTAAATATTTTCTTTCTCTAAATTTTTCCATCTCCTGTATTCTCTCGAATAAAATTTCTTCTCTTTCCACTTCATCCATTTCCATTAATCTGGCTCTATCTTGTTCATCTTTATATTTACCTTCTATAGGATACGGATCACGATCGTCATCGTCATCATCTGAAGCTGCTAAATCTGTGATACCAGTTGATTTTGATGCATTATATTCTGGTTCGTAATCACTTCCACTGGCATCTTCATCTGGAGAACCAGCTAAGGCTAATAAATCATCATCTAAGTCCGACATATTTATATTTGGTATGTTTGATCGATATGATATGAGTTAAAGAAACATAAAAATAAAAAGCCAATACCCACACCCAATCCACTTTCTGCTATTTTTATATATCAATTCCTAATGACTTGAATCTATATCTCAGCTGATTGTATCCACGGAGAGACTAGATCGATGTGGCAGTCAACCAGACGGTCAATCAGTCAACCTCCACAGCGTATCATCTTCACAACTTCAGAAGGTGTTGATCGATTGATGTTCTGTTTCCAAACATGTAAATTTCAGAAGCTTCTCGGTTTCTCGCTCACCGCCGCGGCGTATTCTTTAGTGTCCGCCTGGGTCTCCAGCCCAAAAATCCTCAATTTCCGCCGCCAAATATCTACATTTACCGCGCAGCCAGCCCACCATGACAGCAGGCACCAGCACCAGTTACCCGGATTCTCAAGCCTCTGTAGAGAACCCTTTTTGTAAGGCCGAGCAACCGCTGGAGAGAGAGAGAAAGCATGATATCATCTCATTGTGCTCCGTTCCAGGAAGAATTTGTTAAGGCCGGACTATCTGGAAATGGTGTTTCCTGTCTTATCGCCTATCGATATCCACGTCACAGCTTTGCTCTGGCTTTTGTAGGATGTCCCCACTGGTCAGCAGCAGTATCAAGTTAGCAAAGTGCTGTATTTAAAAGAGTTTGTGCAATTGGGCCTTTGGTTAGTACATTATTCCTCTTATATAACGTTAGTCTAGCGTGTATTTACACATATACTAAAATGGCATCTAGAATAAGCGACCATGGGTTGGAGCGACCTACAGCAAAGAGATCACCATCTATCTTAGTTACAGATGTTAGAAAAGGACATACAAAGGCTCCATTTGCAGGTCAGAGTTATAATTTACATAAGAAATCAAGTACACAAGGTACACAACAGCAGCCGACACAAGGCAGTAGCGCCAATCACCATATATCTTCAAGCTCAACATCTGGTAAATCAACAGGTTCGTCATCATCGTCGTCAGCATCACCACGTAGCAGTAGTAATAACAATAATGCAAATACAGCGATTCAGAAACTTATAAAGGCAAGAAAGAAAGTATCAAATAAATATAGTAACATTTCTGTTGAAAATATAATATCAGGAATAAGTGATATCCCATCTTCTCGTGAACGTTTACCTTCTCTTTTAAGTTACCAATCACCAAATGCACATTTCAGAGCAAATTCACCAAGATCAGCTCTTCCACCGGCTAATACTTTGGCACAGCGTAATATTCCACAGATGATAAAACAACTTCCTTCAAGAACTTCAAAGACAATGCAAAAATTGGTTTTAATCCCTGATGAAACTGAAAAATATGAATATTCAGATAGTACAACAGATAATATCTTTCAAGGTGCATATGTAAGAACAAGAGCTGAAAATTTACCAAAGGAGAAAAGAGCAAATGAATATGCTAGAGTGACGGCATACCTTATATCTGAAGGTTTTAATCTTAAATTAGCTTCAAAATTCTTAGCAAAACATCATATGGTTTCTCCAAGATTATACGACGAAGTGTTATACGTTCCTTATACACTTCCATTATTACCAGGTGAGAATGGATATAGAGTTCAATCTAATAATTCCGCAAAGATGCAACACGGTAATGAATTAATGGAAAATTTCTTGGACAAATCAGAACAAAAAGATCATAATTACGAATTTTATTCAGGTGAAGGTGGTAATAATAGTGAAGAATTTAAAATCGATCAATCTGGTGCAAATATTCCTTCTAGAAGAGAATCAGGAACCAGTGGTGATTTTGATCCTTCTGAACCTCAATTCTTTGTTAGTAGTAGTCCAACAGAGAGTATAATTGGTGAATCACTTGCTCGTGAATCCCCAAATTCCGCCGAAGAAGAAATAAGAGTACGTCAAGAAGTACAGGAACAACATGAGAGAGAAAAAGAGCAGCAGCAACAACAGCAACAGCAAGAGAAACAGCAACAACAGCAACCGCAACAACAACAGGAAGACGCAGCAAGAGAGACGGAGAGACAAGCCAATGACCATGGACGTAAGGATTCATTTGATCATCCACAACAACAATTTAAGAGTAATGATGAACAGGGCCGTTTGAATGATAAAATAAGAAAGGCATTAAGAGCTGAAGCTAAGAGAAGAAAATCTATGGAAGCTGCAAGTAAACTTCCAAATCTTTCAAAACACGCAGAGATGTTCATATTGGATTATGGTGTTGTTGTTTTTTGGAATTTCACAGAACTTCACGAAAAGAATGTTTTGGCAGATTTGGTATTTGCTAAAATCCAGCCATTTGAGTTTGACTTGGATGATGACGATGACGATGACGATGAGGACGATGAGGACGAAGAAGAGGACGAGGACGAGGACGAAGAAGAGGACGAGGACGAGGACGAAGATGATGAGGAAGATGAAGAAGGAGATGACATTAATAGAAAATTAGCTTTGAGCCAATCCATAAGTTTAATCGTTCGACCTGTTCCTGAACATGATATTGAAACTGAGGAATTCCATTTTGAGTATGATAAAGATATTTCTACTCCAAGAATTTACAATGATATGATCACTTTAAAATCTGGGGATCATTTAATTAAATTAACTATATCTCATGCCATTGCTCAATCAACTAAATTATCTTTATTTGAATCTAAGATGTCAACAATTTTAAACAGTATTTCAAGATTACCAAAGACTCTTGCTATTACAGGTAAATTACAAAATTTTACAAGACAAAAATTATTTATTAAAACAGGTAAATTATTTCAAATTAGAAATGAAGTTAATTTATCTTCAAATGTTTTAGATACACCAGAATATTTTTGGTCAATTGAACCAGGTTTACATCCATTATATGGTGCTATTAGAGAATACCTTGAAATTGATCAACGTGTTGAAGTTATTAACGATCGTTGTAAACTCTTTTTGGATTTCTTTGATATCGTTGTTGATTCATTAGCCGAAAAGACAATGAATCGTATTACTTGGGTTTTAATTATTGCTATTGCTTTAAGTTTACTTGTTTCAGGTTTAGAAATTGTCGTTAGACATATGTTAATATCTAGACAGAATCAAGATTTTGTTTGAATTCTTATTTCGCTGAGCGAATTAAATAAATTATATTTTTCATCATTAATTTCCATTTGCATTGTATTACACTACGTTATCATTGCTTTTAACATATTTATTTATTTTCTTTTTTGTTTACCACATTTTTTACACTAATTCGCTTTATAAACATTTCTCATATTTTTAATAAACATTTCAAAACTACAATTTATAGTAGTTTAGAACGATTTTTCAATAAAAAATTTTGTCTTTAAAATAGTAAATGAAATTAATTTATATTTAATTATTTATATATATATATATATTTAATTATATATTTAATTATTTCTTGTTACCGTATTTATTAACAGTCTTACCATCTGGAACAGTAAAGAAAACGTAATGACCATCTTGGGCAGCATCTAATCTGTAGTAACCTTTTCTTTCGAATTGGATAACATCACCAACCTTCATATCTTTAACGTTAATATCAGCAACAGCAGTTTGATGGAATTCAGATTCTGGAGTAATGAAATCTTCGAAATCATCACCTTCTTCTAATTTATCCTTAGTGATTAAGTGATCAAAATCAACAAGATCAATTTCAACGGTTTCCTTAGCTGGTAACCAAGTGAATTTCTTTGAAGTTTTCTTGAAATCACCTTCTAAGTGTAATTTAGCATCAATTGAAGTAACAACACCTGAATCATCTTTGTTAACTTTTTCAATGATAGCATTACCCCAATCCATAAGAGTAACTTCTTCACCAGATTCTAAAGTAGCAGCATCTTCTTGTTCTAATAAGATTTCAGAAGAGAAGAAAACTTTTTTAGTACCAACATCTGGGTTCTTCTTGTGTTTAGCCTTGACTTCAGAGTAATCTTCAGCTGGACCGTTAGATAAGTGAACTGGAACAACGTTCTTTGATAAAAGAGCAGTGTGTCTTGGAGCAATTGGATCAATGATCTTCTTGTTAGCGTTCCAGATAATATTCCAATCTAAGTTAATGATATTTCTTGATGGACCTTGAGAGATGACGAAATTCTTTAAACCTTCGACACTCATACCTCTTCTTCTAATACCTCTAACTGTTGGGAATCTTGGATCATCCCAACCATCAACGTATTTCTTGTCAACGAACCATTGTAACTTACGTTTAGATAATAATGTTCTAATGAAGTTAACTCTGGCGAAATCCCAAATATGGACTTTTCTTAAACGTAAGGCTTCTAAGAACCAATCGTATTGAGCGTTACGGTCACGGTATTCAATAGTTCTTAAAGCGTGAGTGACACCTTCGATAGAATCAACGATTGGAACACAGAAATCATAAGTTGGGTACATTTTCCATTGAGTACCAGTTCTATGATGTGGAGTTAAGTTACATCTGTAAATAACTGGATCTCTTAATGTCTTGTTTAAGGCTTCGTAATCAATTTTAGCTCTAACACAGTTCTTTAAACCTTCTTCGGTACCGTTTTTCATTTCTTCGGTAAAGATCTTTAAATTTTCTTCAACGGTTCTATCTCTTCTACAAGATTTAATACCATCCATTCTTTCAGCTCTCATTTTTTCTAATGGAGTATCATCACAATAAGCTTTACCTTCTTTGATTAATTGAATAGCTAAATCATACATTTCATCAAAATATTGAGAAGAGTAAGTAACTTTATCACCGGTAATACCTAATAATTTCAAATCTTCTAAGATAGAATCTTGAAATTCAACTTTTTCCTTTGAAGGATTAGTATCATCGAATCTAATAATTAATTTACCTTTATAAGCATCGGCAAAATATTTATTTAAGATAGCAGCCTTAGCGTGACCGATATGTAAGTATCCAGAAGGTTCAGGTGGGAATCTAGTGACAACTTCACCGATTTTGGCATCTGGTAAATCAATTTCGAAATTAGCCTTATGAACTTCCTTTTTACCACCTTTAGAAGCTTTCTTTAATTCAGCTAAAGATTTGTTTAATAATTCAACCATACCTGAAAATCTCTTATCATTTTCAAAGAATTGGTACCATCTGGTGACGTTAATGTAAACAGAGTTCTTAATAACTGAACCCATCATAGCGTTACCTCTTAAGATACCCCAAATAGCAATATCAGCTAAAGTGATCTTGTGACCAATGATAAAAGTACGGAAATTTAAGTGAGCATCTAATTTTTCTAAATCAACAGCTAATTGTTTGAAATTTTTAACAGATAATTTTTCATAAGCAAATTTAATCCATTCTTGAGAAGCTTCAGCACCTAATAAGATTTCTGGATAAGATTCAGCTAAAGTATTTAAAGCCTTAACTGATTCAGTAACAGGTTCACCTGATTTAACTAATTCTAAAGCAGCTTTGGATTCTTTGGAGACAATTTTGTCATCAACAAATTCAACTTTGACTGGAGCATCGTCTCTTGCAGAATTGACAAATGCAGTAGCAATTAAAACTGGATAGTCCACTAATGGGGCCTTACCAGCAATTTTTAATTCAAAAGACATTATATGTAGATTGAGTGATAAAAATATACAGCAAAAGGAGATTCAAAATGGGAATTATGAATTCAAATATCTAATATATAAATGGATATTGCAGCTTTTATATATGTTTGTGTCTCGTAGATGAATCTGTGGATAAACTTTGGTGGAAAGCAAAGTATTAACCTTTACTTCTCCTGACACTTGTTGGTTCTTCACAAATGACAAATGCACATTTCACGCATTATGCATTATTTCACTTCAACAGAAATTGAATTTTTCTTTCATTTTCAGAGAATCGTGGAAATTGTTTGTTCCGTGGGCTGCTGTGGCCGGCCGTCTTTCTGGACTTAGGCCAATCATCCGGCCTGTTAACTGCTAGCTCAGCCAAAATCATTGCGCAATTTCCCGCGTGACTAAAATTTTTTTGCCACGAAAAAAATTTCAAGAGTCATTTCTTAGCGGCTGCTTAGCGGCTAGCGCTGATTTTTTCAGATGTTGATTATTCATAAAAACGGAGATTCAGTTGTGTCATTCTGGTGGTTCTGTGCTTTTAAGAGCATTGTCAGTTTTGTTAGTTTGCTTCTGTTACATATGGCTAGTCACAGCTACAGATTGCGAGTTAGTCATTTCCTTGGGAAGATTTGCAAAGAGGTTACTGGGGTGGACTTATCATTTATCATGTATTTACTGTACTTGTAAAATGACTGTGTATGTCCGGTGGATGCCGTATAGGCTTATTAGTCACTTGAACTATCTCCAATTTACATGTCCTGTTTGTTTTTTAAAGAGTGTGTAGTCCAGCAAGTGACTCGTGATATTGGTAGGGAACAGATATCATATAAGTAACAGTATTATGGGCGCTTTCTATAAACTTTTTCAAGCTGTGTAAGATATAATTATTTGTAAAATTACTCCCATAAACAGAAGGTTTAAACCGTAAGAAATCCGTCAGCTCAATCAAATTAGCTCAATCAACTTTTTTAAATTTTGGATAGGCATAACTCAGGATTGAATAAATAAGTGAATAAAGAAATGAATGAAGAAATAAATAAAGATTTCAATAAAACAAAATAAAAATCTCAAAAAAGCAAAACTCCGACATGCAAACACCCGTGCATTCACAAACTGGTTTCCCTCATAAAAAGACATGCGAAAAATTTGTTACTAATTTAAGTATAAGAAGTGGTTTCTTCTTTTTGATGTAAGAGTTGTTTCGTTTTCATCTATATCTTTATAAAACAAAGTGATTAGATAATTCTTTTTAATAAGTTGAACAGTTTTATTTGGATTGTATAGTTTTAGTTAAAATTTTGGAAAATTATATAGAAAAAAATGCAAGTTTTCCCATTGATATCTAGAGCTAAAGATGCTGCTATTAAACAACCAGTAGAATTAACTTCATATTCTAGAAACGATAAAGGTGAAATTAAATTAGACGATTCAGAATTGAAGTATTATTATTTACCGGACAGTGATGTCAGTACACCAGGTGGTATAGATTTAGCCAGTGGAATTAAAGAATTTAAACAGAGTGGATCATTAGGAACTGAATTTGAAGGATTATTATTATCTATTGAAGATTATGAAAAAAATAAAAATGGGGGTAAAAAAATTGATTCTAATTTAATTACATGGAGAGGCTTATTACGTAAGATTATGACATTACCATTTAGTAGAAATGAAGAATTAGAGTATGATATAATAGTATTTGATGGACAAATCATGATGGTTGAAGATTTAGAATTTTCTCAAAATTTAAAATTAAAAGAAGAAGCAGAGATGGATGAATTTAAAAGAAAATTAATTTATTCAGGTTATAAATTTGAACAAATTACAACTTTATCTAAACCATGGGCATTATCAACTAGAAATGAAATTGAGAAAAGACGTAAAATACCAGTTAAAAATAATATTCCACAATATACAACAGTTGTATCAACTGGAATTGGTGGTATTAAATTAACCGTTGGTGCAGAAGTTGATTGTGTTTGGAATTATAAACCAAATTTAGAAGAAGGAGATAAAGAAAATCCATTGAATCATTATGTTGAATTAAAGACAAATTCAATAATTAATCATCCTAAATCGTTATTTGCATTTGAAAATAAATTGTTTAGAACATGGGCACAATGTTTTTTAGTTGGTATACCGAAAATTATAGTTGGTTTCAGAGATGAAAATATGATTTTAAGATCAGTTGAAGAATATGAAACTGAAAAGATACCAATATTAATTAAAAACAATACATTTCAGAGTGATAATAATAATGGTGGTAATGGAGGTAAGAAAAATGTTCCTAAATTCATGCCATCAATTAAATTCTTAGGTGGATTTTTAGCATGGTTAAATGAAAATATACCAAAAGATGATGAAAATAGAGCATGGAAACTTAAATATAATTCAGAGACAAATAAAGATTATTTAGTATTAACTGAAATGACACCTGAACAAGCTATTAAATTTACTAATCCAGATACTGGTTTAGTAAGTAAAAAATTTAGAGATTGGAGGATGAAAAATTAACTTTTTTTATATTAAACCACTTTTAATTTTATATGTATATTACAATGAACAATTTTACAATGAAAAATTTTAAGGTAGTGATTAAAAAGTAAATATATAATTTAATTCGTATTAAATTAATTAAATAATGTACAAAACGTTATAAAAATAAAAAGGGATGATCAATATTTATCTCTATAAATTCTATTTGATTGTGGACTTGCGAATGGAGATTGGAAACTATGATGTGATAAATTTGAAGGAGAGTTCATTATTGTTTGTGATTGATCTTGAAATCTAACTGTTGATCTATTTGGAGATTTTGAAGGAGTAAAATTATTATTATTATTATTATTATTATTAACTGTATTAATATTATTATTTGCCATCATCATTTTCATCATACTATCATTAGTTAATCTATTTGGAGATGTTGATATTGGAATAGATTCATTAAAATTGCTGTTATTTATCATATGAGAATTCATTGGTGTACTTGCACCAATACTAATTGAAGAAGTTAAACCAGGAGCATTATTATTAGCGTTGTTATTGCTTGTATTTAAATTTGTTTTTAGTTTTTCAGAAGAAGATGAGGAGAATGATCTATAAGCTTCAAATGCAACATTAGTGAAAACCAAAGAACCAACGGTTAATAAAAATAAAGTGAAAACAGATTTCCAAGAAATAGGTTTAACAAAACCATTTATAATTTCAGCAAAAGTTTCAGCACCAATTTTAGCTCTACCAACAGAATCAGGATCTCTTTTCATACAAGTTTCCCAAGCCATACAAGATTTTTCTAAAGCCGGTACCCTATTACCTGGATCACAATGATTACGTTGATATTCTCTTGCACAAAGGCTTATTTCTTGTAGTACTTCAGCAGCATAATTATCAATTTTATTTTGAACATCTGCTTGGATTGTAGATACAAATGAGTAAATGAAGTAACCTATAATTGATACAATAACAATATTAAAGAATAATTGTAAGTATAATGATAAAACTATAGGTACTCTTGGATCTGTTAGTAAACTATGAAGTGAAAATTTAGAAGTATCAATATTTGTATTATATGAATTTACTTCAATATTTTGTTGTGATTGTTGTGATTGTTGTTGTTGTTTTAATTGATTTGATTGTATGAATATACTATCATTATCGTTATCATTATCATTATCATTATCATCTTCTATAATTATATCAGATTTAGAAAGATTTTTCAATTTCCAATTATTTGATTTAGGACTTTTATTAATTGAATTTTTAATTGATAATTTTTTATATCTTAAAGTTGATGGTGAAATTGAATTTAAATTTGAATTATTCAATGAAATATTATTTGCAATTTTAATTTTTTCTCTTAAATTTGGAGATCTTGGTGATAAATTAAGTATCGGTGAAGAAAGTGAATGATTTTTATCGAAGAAGACATGAGCTTTTTCAGAAACGTTTAAAATTCTTGAATTTTCTAAATCTTCATTATCATTATCATTGATATTTTGTTGTTGTTGTTGTTGTTCTGAATTTGTGAATTTTAAATTAATTGATTTATAATCATATTTAGTTAAATTTGGGATTGATGAACCATTAAATATTTTTTCATCATCGTTATTAATTATTGATTTATTTTCAAAATCTAAAATTTTAGTATTATTATTTAAATTTTCTTTAAAATTTAAAGGAGTTGAAGAATTATTTAAACTATCTTTATTTGTTGAAATTTCATCATTTTCTTTAAAATTAATTGAACGTGGATTTAAATTTTTTGATAAATTTTTAAATTTTTGAGAAACAGGAGAAATAGTTTGACCATTTTGTGCTTTTGTCATTGTTTGATTTATAAATCTTCTTCTTAACGGTGTCTTTGGATCATTTAATACATCATTTGGTGATATCATTGAAATATCTTCATCATCTTCTGTTTCAGTTGTTGAATGATTTGATTTATTTAATATTCCGTTTGCGTTTCCGTTTCCGTTCGCATTTCCAGATTGTGTAACAGTATTGAGTTTTGAAGTTGTATCTGTAGGGGAATCATTTACAGATGATGATGATAGTAATGAATCCATTTTTATCATGTAATAGGTATTATGTAATAAGAATTCAAGTTAAATTGCAAGTAATAATTAGTGATATTTTGCAAAATACGATCATATATATATATATATATATATATATATAGGTTATTGTCTTAAAGTATTGCTGAATAGAGATTATGTGAATCCTTGTTAGATTATTATTTGCCGTTGTTGACTGATCAAAATAAAACTTATCAATTGTTTTACTGTTCGAATTGAGAAATACGAAAATAAAGGATTTCCAAGGAGTTCAATGTGGCTGATGAAATTGATATTTGTGGCTGGTGCAAATTCATGTGTGGCTAGTGCAGGGAAATGAATGGTGTACGGCTGCAAAGGAATCCGAGCGAGAAGCAAAGAGAGAAGCAAAGAGAGAAGCAAAGAGAGAAGCAAACGAGTGAAGCAAACGAGAAATGTCCGGAGCCGACTGAGAAGCGAGAGCCAGAGAGAGAGAGAAGCTGTAAAACACAGGTTCATCTCCACGTTTGCCTACCTAAATCTGGCTTCAAGTTAGATCTACTCCACATTGACTGTCTATCTCCAGTATCGAGCTAACTCTGGATCATGTCTGATTTGCATTCAACAGGTTACACAATCATACAGTTATACAATCATTGGTATATTCTTCATCAGTTGTTCTCATAGTACTTAAGTATTTATTAGAATACAATTACAAATCAATAATATACTATACTTTAAGATAAGTCTTATTAAATTCAATTGATTATAAGATAAATATATATATAAAATGAGAGCCGCAGGTAGATTATTAGCCAAATACGTTCCATCAATTAAATTTGTTGGTGGTCCACATCAATCTGCTCGTAAGTATTAATTATAGTATAATTATTGCTATTGATATTCATATATACTAACAAAGTATCTTTTTAATTGATGTTAATTTTATGTTTATTTTATGTTAATTTATTTATTTACTGGTATAGATCATGCAGCTGTTGTTCATCCATGTGCTCCAGATCACCTTGTTCCAACAGGTTTTGGTTCATCAAATAGCTCAAGTGCTTCAACAAATACAGGATCATCATTTTCATCAATTGGTAATGTTGAATTTGAATCTAGAAATTTATTATCTAAAAGATTTAGATATGGATTTATTGATGATATTGAAATTGATGATGTTAATACAGGTGGTGCTGAAATTTTAATTCGTTAATTTATATAATAATAACCTACTTATTTATTTATTTATTTATTTATTTATTTGCATATACATATATATATGTATATTATACATTTTTATTCATTTCTTTATATTAATTAATTTTCATACGTTTATTCTTTTTTTCATTAAAGTAAAACTAAATTGTAAAAATGGTTTATTTATATGAATTAGTAGTTAAGTATACTAAAATTAACATAAATTAACAGAAATTAATATGAATTAATGAATAAAGAATAGAGAATATATAAAATTAAATGAAATTAAATGAAATTATATGAAATTAAATGAAATTGAATGAAATTGAAGGAATAACAATTGAATCTGTTGTAATTGTAATTGATTATTTATATGAGATAATTAGCGGTATGAATTCCCGGGGTATAAACACAGCCGGGATAGATAGACTGCTACTGATAAGCCGTATACGCGGTATATTATATTATATAACTATATAGTATTATTAGTATATAAGTATATAATTCATATATTTCACATAAGTAATTTGGTCATATAACGATTCAATTTAAAATACGTGACTTTAAAGTACTTAATAATGATATGTCCCTTAATATATATGTATATTATCTTAATTTTAGTTTATGTTTTATGTTTTAGTGTAAATTTAAAGTATATTAATATAATACATGAATATTATTTAAAGGGTTTATTTAGTTTAACAAACACGTTTTTAAAATATCTTACTTACATTTGTTTAAAATAAGTTAGTTTAAGTTATTTTGTATAGTGAAATGAAATGAATTTAATGGTACGCGGGGTGTGTGGTTGGCATGGCATAAGCTGTGGATTATGAGCCGCAAGTGTGCAGTACTCGTCATTAAGGACACGCTGGAAATTGATAAAGATATATATATTCATATATAACTTTATATATAAATACGAGGTTAATAATATGATTCATTGAAATGATTGATTGTAAATTATAACTGGTATTGAAATATTGTGGGTATGGGGTGTGAATTAACTACTTATCTTTACTTATAATATTAAAAAGAGTGAATTAATTAGTCGCGTGAATTTACATCAATATAAATTATAATTACAGATATAAATTCTTATATGGTATTATTACATTACATTAAATTGTATATTTACAATTAAACCATTAAATATGTAACATATGTAACATATGTAACAAATATTTTAAAACAGCCGTTAATATATATTTAATATAAATATATAAGTATACAAATATACAAATGATATCAAGTTAAGTTAAATGAAATGAAATGATAATTATTCAGTTTTTTATAATTGTATTTTATATTATTATCGAATACGGTTAGTCTTACTGTTAGTGCTATGGATTGTGGCTAGTTCAAGGGGCAGACAATGAGCAGAAGCGCGCTAGAGCACACGGGGCTATAAGGGGTTGGTACCCGTGCTGGGCTGAAGGTGCGCTGGGCTGAAGGTGGGCTGGGCTGAAGGTGGGCTGGAGGTGGAAGTGCCGGACGCGTCTGCCTGAAAGCACACCGTGTTCACGAGAGGATCCGGCCAGCGTGTCTTCCACCAGCCCCAAGTGAACAGCCGTGACTAGCACCAGCACCAGCACCATCGCCAGAGCTGAGGCCAGCTGGCAGCCATTCTCAGGCCACCGCAGCACCGCAGCACCGCAACACCGCACAGCACAGCGCACCGGACAAAGGAGATCGCCACGGCTGCTGCAGAGACAAAGACAGCCGCACCAGTAGCAGCACCTTTATCAGCTGCCGGGGCTAAAGCACAAGGGACGTCAAAGTGCCCGCTGAACGCCCACTGAATGCCCACTGGCCGCATAGCGGAACAACACGCCGACCCGTCAGCCTGCTTGCCCAGCCTGCCCAACCATCCAGCCCGACCATTTAGCCACGCACGCCACGCACCCCGAAGCGCCCAGGCGTACACAAAAGCACACTAACGCATGCTATACATCAATAACAATAACTAAATTTCTTAACAACAATTAAAGACAATAAATTGCTTTATATAATTTATAAAATATTATATTATTATATTATTTGTTAATTTAAATTTTATATTATTCAACTCAATTATATCTATTAATATCAAAACACATAATTAGTATATTTATATTTATCTTTATCTTTATATTTATCTATATATATATATATGTTTATACATGTATTTCATTTAAGTTGAATTGAATATATCAATTCCTTATTTATACCATTACTTTTGCTCTTAATTTCACCATATTAACTCTTATTTAAATAAATTATATCTTGTCAAATACTCACCGGGGAATTCATATCACATATCTCATACAAATACACATATACATATACATAAAAAATGTTTTTAAATCAAAAAAAACAGAGGTTATTAGGTATAACAGCATGTTTAATAACTTTAATATTAGTAATATCATTATTAAATAAAGAAAATTCAATAAATTCAAATTCAAATTTTAATATACCAAATATATCAGTTGATGATGTATCTTCAAAGACAAATGCAAATAATTTAGTTAAAGATAATTCTGGTCATATTGATGAATCAAAAGTTAGATTAGTTGAAGAAGAAGCTCAAAGACAAGTACAAAAGAAAAAACAAGAAGCTGTTGCCGCTGGTTCTGGTTCTGGTTCTGGTTCTGGTTCTGGTACAGGATCAATTTCAGATGATAAAGATACAAATATATTAAAAGATTCAAATAGTAAAGATATTATAGATACTGCAGATACTAAAAAGAAACCAATTGATAAAGATTTATTAGATGATTCGATGCCACCATCACATGATAAATCAAATGTAGTTAATGCTGATAAAACAGATAAAGCAATTGATGATACACAAGATGTTAGTAATACAAATAAATTGAAAAATTCAGATACAAAAGATTTAAATAGTAATATTAAAAATAGTAAAAAAATTAATAATAATATTAGTGATGATGATAATGATCTTATATTAGATGAAGATGAAGATGATGAACAATCAGTATTAAGATTTGATCCGATTAAAGAATTTAATGAAATATTATCAATGTCACCAGTTGTTATTTTTTCAAAAAGTTATTGTCCATATTCAAAAAAATTAAAAAATTTATTAACAAATTCATATGAAATTACACCACAACCAACAATAGTTGAATTAGATTTACATAGAAATGGAGTTGAATTACAAAAATATATAGGTGAAGTATCAGGTAGAAAAACTGTTCCAAATTTATTTGTTGCTGGTCAAAGTAGAGGTGGTTGTGATGAAATGATTGAATTACATAGTGAAAATAAATTATTAAAAAATTTACAATTTTGGGGTAGTGGTAATGTTAAAGTTAATAAAGTTAATGCTCCATCAAATTCATGAATTTTATGTAAAAATTATGTAAAAATTCATATAAATCAACTTATTTATTTTATATTATATATTACTATATTACTTGGAAAAAAAAAAGATTAATTTTTTTTTTGTTTTAATTAATTGTAAACTAAAAGTAAGTTAAAAGTAAAAAGCAAATTAGAAACTAGAGTTACAGCAGCAGGAACGCCAGGAACGTTTATAATTAATTAAATATAAGCTTATTTATGACATTTATGACATTAGTAATATACAATAATATCATATCAATTAATTTATTGAATTATTCATCTATTGATATGTTTATTTATTGATATGCTGATACATTAAAGAAGGTTGAAAGCCCATGTGGCCATGTGGGGAGATACATACATAACGTGTGCTGTCTTGGAATATCTTAACTCTGTACCAAGACGTGGCGCGTGGCGCGTGGCGTGGTGCGCCGAGGAGCAGCAGCAGGGGCTTCAGCGGGGGCTTGGGCGTGGTGGCGTGTGCTCTGGTGCATGGTGCGTGGTGTGTGGTGCATGGCGTGGTGCCACTCCAAGTAGGCTGAGCCGCGTCTGGGCCTGTCAATTCCGTGCTGGGCCTGTCATCTTCAGCCGAGATACGTCAATCCCAGGGGGTGATCTGCCCGTATCTGTCAGTATCTGTCAGTATCTGTCAGTGAAGCGAGGCCAAGGCAGCCAGGCAGGCAGACGAGGCGCGGTGGAGAAAAAAGGGCGTGGCCTGATGGCAGCTCACTTGGAGATAAGTGAATAGAAAGATTGATAGATAGAGAGATAAGTGATAGATAGAGAGATAAGTGATAGATGGATAGGCAGCAGGCGCTGGCCAATGGGAAGCGGGTACGGGATTGGGTGAATATAGTAAATCTTGTAAATTCAGTAAATGGAAGGCTGTTCTATGATAATGGATCTACTCATTCACAATAAGCACCATCCCAGATCTGACAAATAACTATAAAACCACCCACTCAGAAGCCCCTCTCACAAAGAAATGACAGAACCCTTATATAAAAGATCTTATATATATATATATATATATATATATAGAATATGTATATAAGATCTTCTAATAATACATGCACAATATTTATATAAATTTTAACGTGCCCGTTTTTCATCTTTTCCTATCTTATAATTAAATTATGTTTTATATAACCATATTATTATTGTATTGTTATAATTTATAAATATGTATTATATAAATGAATTAATAATATTGTATGTATATAATACATTAATATAATATATATAATATGTTATTGCCTTTTAGTAAATACACGTTTTATATTCATATATATTGTTAACTATTAATACAATTTTAGTGTGATTACGTATGTGATTTTTTAAACTTATCTTACGCACGTGATTGTCCTATTTTTATATATTGCACGTGATGATGAACAACCCTTGCTGCCAACCCTCAGAGCGACTCCCGCGCTGTTTGCTGCGTTACTGCGCTTTCTCTTTGTGGCACGTTTGGTATACGCACTACCATGGTGTGTCCCAATCGGGAAGGCGCGTGAGAGGTGAGACGTAGACTGCCTCTCCCGCCCGCTGTCCCTATATAGTCTCAGCCGTTGATATGCCCGTCCGTTAATGATCTCCCCACGGCCCTTTCTTTCCCTCCACCGCGCCGCCCTGCAGCTTCAAATTTTTCCAATCCAGCTTCAAATTTTCAACGCTCAATTTTCACTCTCCTCTCTTTCTCTCTTCCTCCTTTCCTCTTTCCTTTCTCTTCGCTACGGCTAAGATTCAGCCTGTCCTTCTACTGGCAACAATCATAACTACTGTCTAACTGACTATCTAACTAACTGTCTAACTAACTAACTAAGTATCTACTGTCTAGCTAACTATCTCAAGCTACTCAAGCTACCTGTCTGTCTAACTACCAATTTTCCAAAAAGTTTTAACCTTCTAAATTCAATATCATAATCATAATATTGTATCACAAATACTAATATTATTATTATTATTATCATTACACTGATTATTATACTGATTATTATACGATTTGAATATATTAAAATAAGTTTATAAATTTATATATATTAATTCATAATTTTTATTTATATGAAATATTTTATTGTGAATTAAGACAAGTTAAAGATAAAATGGCTACCGAATTAACAGTCCAATCTGAAAGAGCTTTCCAAAAGGTATGTGAAATTGAATTAAAATAATATCCAAGAATATTAATATAAAGATACAATTTGTGATATATTTAAAATGAATTAATTAATTAATTAATTAATTAATGATTTAAAAGAAATAGATTTACTACTGAAATTATTGAAATTATTATTATAATACCACTATTTTTATAAAAATTATTGAAATATTAAAAGATGATATATAAATTATTTGAATTATAATATTAGAATATGAAAACACCTGGGAAATCAACCAATAATCAACCAATAATAACATGAAATAAATGCACATATGAAATAAAACTTTTCAAATTATTGAAATCATATAAAGATGTAAACAATATTTCTATATAAACTACAAATATAAATTATTCATATTATAAATATCATATACAAACTTATAACAGAGTATCATTTGATCACATCAAATAAAATATGAATATATCACAAATATCAATAACATTTAAGATTTAAAATACTAACATTATATTATTATTATTTATTTATTATAGCAACCTCACATTTTCGTTAACCCAAAATCCAAGATCTCAAAGAGATCTAAGAGATGGTATAAAGATGTCGGTTTAGGTTTTAAAACACCAAAGACTGCTATTGAAGGTTCTTACATTGATAAAAAATGTCCATTCACTTCAACTATTTCAATTAGAGGTAAAATTTTAACTGGTACCGTTGTCTCAACCAAGATGCACAGAACTATTATTATTAGAAGAGATTACTTACATTACATTCCAAAGTATAACAGATACGAAAAAAGACACAAGAATTTAGCTGCTCATTTATCCCCAGCTTTCCGTGTTAGAGAAGGTGATGTTGTTACCGTTGGTCAATGTAGACCATTATCTAAAACCGTTAGATTCAATGTCTTAAAGGTTTCTGCTGCTCAAGGTAAAGCTAAAGCTTTCACAAAATTCTAAATTTTTTTTATTGTAAATTAAAAAACAACATAACTTATAATAATAAATATATATATATATATATTACATTACATTTGTTTTTTTTTTTGTAAAAAAAGAAAAAATTAGTATTATCCAATGATAATTCTATTATTTACAAAAAGATAATTAGGAAATTGTTGAATTTTTGTCTAAATAAAAATATAATGTTATCCCTTTAATATTTGTAATTATAATAATTGTAATAACTGTAAATTGAAATTCAGCCAATAATATTAAAGTACTGGTATAATGTTATATGGTGCACGGATGCAAGATGAAAATTTTTTATTCTCAAATTCTCATTTTCAATTTTATGAGAAAAGCAATAATTAAATTAAATTAAATTAAATTAAATTAAATTAAATTAAATAAAGTGAATTACCCTCTCTTTGAGAAATTATAGTCAACTTGAACAAACAGTAAAGTAAGGGTAACTCCTTTTTATCTTGAATTTAGATAGGGTAATCTCATCTCATCTCAATCTTATACATAGTGTGCTTATGTATTATACTATGTATGTATATTATGTATCTTATGTATCTTATGTATGTATACGGTGTTTTGCTTACTTGATTTAGTAATAAATTGTCGGGGGTTACCCAGATTTAACAAATTTTAAAATATTTTAAATTTTAAATATTTTACTAAAAAAAATTATTATATTCTACTACTAGTATACTAATAAACTACTATACATTTATCAATTTTTTATTCATTTGATTCGATATGGGTTCTAAATCATCTGATGGTAAACATAAACAACAACGTGTTGATGATGATGATGATGATGATGGTGATGTCGATGATGATGATGTTAGTGTTGATGTTGAACAAATATTAAAACAGCATGAAGAACAACAACAAAAAGATAATAGTGCTGATTCTGGTGTTGTTGCTGGTGTTGATTCTGAATTGGATAAACAAAAGATTAAAAAATCATCAATTATTATAAATAATAATAATAATAGCAATAATAATGATAATAATAATGATAACAAACAAAATTTTTCAAATAAAAAAAGAAAATTTTCAAATCATAATGTTGATGATATATCACAATTAGAATTTCAACAATGGACTGGATTTTTAACTGATGAATTACAAAATGGTGGTGAATCAGATAACAATAATAATAATATTATTAATAGCCATAAAAGTACCCATAAAAATAACCATAAAAATAATAATAATAATAATAATAATAATAATAATAATAATAATGGTAATGGTCAAAATGGTAATAATAATACCACTAATAATAATGATGTTGATGATCAATTTTCATTTACTACAGATGCAGTTCAAACTGCCGCTGCAGCAGCAGCTGCTGCAGTTGCTGCTTTAGCTGCTGGAGAAAGACACAAAAATAAGAAAAGAAAAAATTCAAAACATGTTGTTGTTGTTGATGATGATGTTGTCATTGATGATGATGATGATGTTGTCATTGATGATGACGAGGATGATGATGACGAGAATAACAATACTGATAATTCACATAATCAACTGAACGTTGATTTAGCTCAATTAGCTAAGGCTTCATTTGGACAACCACCAATAATAGATGCAAAGACATTAGAAAGTTTAGGTAATTTAGATCATGATTATTTACGTCAAGTTACAGAACAATCAAATGATCAAATTCAAAATATTAATAAAATTAATAATCAAAATGGTAACAATGAAGTTGATGAATTAACTGCTAGAGCAGTTGAAGTTGTTAAAGCTGCTGCCGCTGCTGCTGCTGCTGCTGCCGCCGCTGCTGATTCTGAAACAGACGATCAAAATAACGATATTACAATGGTTGATATTAACCGTCAATTAACTTCAAAACATGGCAGTAAACAATCAGTAGATACAAAAACAGCTACAATTACAAAGAAATCAAAACCTGAGCATGACGGTGAAGGGGAAAGTGCAAATTCACAGTTTATGGAAACTGATGATGCTAGTGCTACTGCTACTACAGATGCTGCTGCCGTTGCTGCTGCCGTTGCTACTGCTGCAATGACAATTCAGCATGATAATAATAAATCACAGAAGAGAAGAGAAAGTAAGAAAAAAGAAGGTAAAAATAGTCAAAAGAAATCAAAATCAAAGAAGAATAATCAGTCTTCTTCTGCTTCCACTTCTTCAGCAACTTCAATTAAACCTACAGATACTACAGAAATCAAGAAAAAGACGAGTAGTGAAGTTGAAAATAATGATATAAAGACAGAATCAAAACATAATAATAAGAAAAATAATGATAAATCAAAGGATTCAACAAGTAATAAGAAATTAAATAAAAAAATATCTTCATCAATAGGTACAAAGACTGATCTTATCAATCAGACGATTAATGCATTCAATTCAAATACAGATTCATATGAAGATCAATTCAATGAATACGATAACGCAGAAAAAGAACATGAACATGAACATGAAAATTTATCCACTATAAATAACAATCAAGTGATACAAGCAGATGAAAATGGCAATGAAAATGAAAATGGCAATGAAGAAGGAGACGAGGAACCGTTAAGTGTTATAGATACAGCAGCATTAATTGAAGAAGCAGCAAATAGGGTATCTGATTGGGTATCAAAGCAACAACCAGTAAGTAAATCATTTTCAACAGAAGAAATATCAGCATTAGATGCATTTATAAAAGATTATTGTAAAATACATAAAATTACAAAAGAAGAAATATGTAAACGTATTTGGTCAGATAAGAGGAAAAAAGATGGATTTTGGGAATCAATTCAAAAAGTGCTACCAAAGAGAACAAGAGCATCTATTTATAAACATGTTAGAAGAGCATATCATGTTTTCAAAGCTAGAGGTAAATGGACTGAAGAAGAAGACAAAAAATTATCTGAATTAGGAGAATTATATAAATCTCAATGGAAAAAAATTGGATTGGAAATGGAACGTATGCCTGAGGATTGTAGGGATAGATGGAGAAATTATGTTAAATGTGGACAAAATAGAGCTACTAATAAATGGACTGAAGATGAAGAAGATAAATTAAGAGAAGTAGTTAGTTTATTAGTTAAAGAAAATAGTGAAATATTAGGTAAAAGAGATGAGGATGGGGATGAAGATGAAGATGATGAGGGAGAGGAAGAAGATGGTGATAATGATAATGAATCTAGAGATGCTACTAAGAACACAAATGGAGATAAAAAAAAGAAGAATAATAATTTGAAGAAGAAGAAGAATAATAATAATTATAATATTGGAGAATCACTTATTAATTGGACAGTTGTTAGTGAAAGAATGGGAGGAACAAGATCTAGAATTCAATGTCGATATAAATGGAATAAATTATTGAAAAGAGAGGCTAATACCAGGGCTAAAAGTATTGAAACTGAAGATAAGATATGGTTAATTCAACAAATTAAATTATTAGGATATAAAGATGAAGAAAATATAGATTGGGAATATTTATCATCTATACATGATAAAGAAATATGGACATCAATTGATTTTAAATTATGTTTTGAAAAATTAAGAAATGGAATTAGAGATTTTAAGAAAAAACAATTTTATGAAATATTAGATATTTTATTTAATGATTTAGAAAGTTATATAACACATAGAGGTAATGTTCAAAAATATTTAGATAATTCAGCTTTAATGTCTAGTTTAAAAGCAGCTAGTGATGGTATAGTGCAACAAGTTATTGATGCCAATAGGAAATATCATGAAGGGGAATTAAATGATGATGATGATGAGATTAAGATGGAATTATTAGAGTCATCTGCTAAAGCAGTAAGTGATGAATTACATTCTAAGAAAAGGGAAATTAGCAATGAAGAAGAACAAGAACAAGAAGAAGGAGAAGAAGAAATTTTACAAGAAGATAGGAAACCATTTAATGATGAATTAAACATTGAAACAGAATTTTTATTAGCCAATCCAGATTCTAATTCTAATGGTATAATGAGTAAAGATAAGCATAATGATGATGATGATGATGATGAAAAAAATTAAATTCTTAACTTTTTTTTCAATTTTTTTATAATTTTGTATAATAATAATTTTGTAATTTTAAAATGTATTATATTTTTCAATTTTTGAAAGACTAGTACTATTACTGTATTGTAATTACGTAATTTGAGTAGAATTATTGATATAAAAGATGAAAGGAATGTAACAAATGGAATATTTAAATTTATTTAAATTTATTTAAATTTATTTAAATTTATTTAGATTTATTTAAAATAGTTTGTGTATCAAGTGGCCTGTTCTGGTGGTTGTCGAAAAAGACTGTGATTGGCTGGGATAAACCTGTGGAGATCACGGAAATCGCGGGTTTTCCCATTTTCCCATTTTCCCAATGACCGTCACTGATCGATCTGATAACTTTGTACTGGAGTCTGGAGTGGAGTCTGGAGTGGAGTCAGCGTCTGGGGATATCCGGCGGCCTGGTGGGCGGCCTGGTGGGCTGCCTGGTGGGATGCCAGACGGGAGGACATGCAGTCAGCTGCCCGGCCACCCGCTGAGCCCGAGGTGCCTCTTGCTCGCGGCGTTCCCGCCAGCCAGACCCAGGCGCACAATGCAGTTCCAAGCCAGCGACAATGAGAGAATGCGACTGAAAATGCTTAACAATGAGCGAGTGGCAGCCGTTGTCGCAGAATTGAAGTGTAACTTTCATAATTTCATAATTTCCATAATTTCCATAATTTTTATATATCTCACTCACTTTAACCATGGATACTTATATTTTCATTTATATATTCCTTAACTTTAACTTTAACTTTAAATTAAATTAAATTAAATTAAATTCAAGCGTTATTTAATATTAACTCACTTTCCCTATTTACAGATAACAGAAAAGGGTGAAAAGATTTTTACTTGAATGGTAGAAAGTAAAAATCTTACCCCAGTATCAATAACACACCCTATGAATTAGAATTTCTCATTTGAATACCGTATATTATATTATAAGTAGGTAACACCAAAGATATCCCTAATGGCAAACAAGCCAATCATTCTTTCAAAATTTCAATTAAATAGAAACCCAGTCTTTGGGGAATGACAATGGCAATGGCAAATGGAGTGAAATTGAAACACCGGGAACAGGATTTCTCTGATTTCTGATTTCTAATTTCTGATTTCTGATTTCTGATTTCTGACCTTCTTCTCTTTAGAGTCAAGTCAAATCCACTTTAATCCAATCCAATCCACTCCAGCCACTACTCTCTACGTCCGGAAACTGGCAAGACCGTTGTCGGTGTATCCTTCGGATTCCTTCCCGCAGCAAGGCAAGCCCGCAATCAGATCGATCAGTAACCAGCGATCAGTAAACAGTAAACAGTGCATATTACATAGTGAGTGGCCATTGGCAAAAGGCATTTTGGCGAAACCGCTCGCCGAAACCGCTCGCAAACCGGCAAGCAAAAAGTTATCGAAAAAATCAGTACAGCGAGCATCTGCAGAGCGCGCCCGCTATCCCCAGGCCAAACCGTCGGCTGGACTCCCGGCTAAACTTTCTAGCACCTCGCCTGGACAGTGCCCAACCGCCAGCAGCCAGCAAGACAACCAGAGACAAGCAGAGACAAAGACAAACAAGGGAAACGCCAGTCAAACTGTTATTGTACCATAAATTTACTTACAACAAGAGAAACAAGAGAAACAAGAGAAATAAACAAGGACAAATTCCCCAGCAAAAAAAAATATATATACATTCCTCCGTTTTAAATTCTTTTCAAATAAATATTTTATTTTATTCACCTATATTCTTTACTTCACTTTGGGTAATTCAATATTCTAATTCATATTAATTTATTCATATACTTTGCTAATCTTGTCTTTTTCTATCCACTCAATTTGATCTTTGATCTTTGGTATTATAATTTATATATATATATATATATATATAACCTTATATTATTACGGTGATTCATAAATTTATAAATCAAGTCAATATAAATATAATATTTCAGATCAATATACCTATACATATTTCACTCACTCATTCACTCATTCACTCATTCTTTCACTTATTTCAAAATAAATCAATTTTTACATGTTATTTTATCATTTTTAATGATATCGAATTTCACTATCGTATCAAATTTATTATTATTTATTAATTATAATATTCACTTAAATTAAAATAAAAACTATAGTATTCATATAGAGAGATATAATACTTCACTTTAATTTCCAATATATTATTCAGTTTTCTAAATATGGCAAAACAAGAGAAAAAGAAGTCATCTAGTTCTTCAACTGCTTCTTCAGCAACTGTTGATTCTACTCCAAAGACACAAACCAGTAGTACTACTACTAGTACTACTAGTACTACCACTACCACCACTTCATCAGATAGACAAGATAAACAACAGATAAAATCAACACATACTCAACGTCAACAACAGACAAGACAAAGAAAAAGAAATAGAGTTCCTATTTCTTGTACTATTTGTAGAAGAAGAAAAGTCAAGGTAAGTCTTAATTTTTAACATATATTCACTTTCATATATACTAACATTTACTTATACTATTTTTTTAACTCTTTCTTTTGTTTATTTATATATAGTGTGATAAGAAAAGACCACAATGTACAAATTGTATGAAAAATGGTGTTCAACATTTATGTCGTTATTTAGAACCAAGTTGGGCTAAACCATTAGAAGAAGATGAACTTAAATTTTCAGTGACAAAACCACAAAATGATGAAAATGGAAATGGAACCGGTGATAATAATAATATTTCAAATGATGAAAATTCAGGTAATATTTCAACAGATTTAGCAATGTCTGTAACTTTAAATGAAACTTTAGAAGAAACTAAAAAATTAAAAGCAAGAATTAAAGAATTAGAAGAAGAAACAAAACAATTAAAATCTTTAAAAGGTAACCCAACAAAGGCAATCTTAGCAAATTTAGATTCTTCTGATATCGTTGATTTTATAAATGCTAAAAATTTATTATTTACTGCTAATTCAGGTCCAAAATATAATTTCCCAATTGTTTATCATATTAGTATATTCTCTTGGATGTTTATTGTTAGAAATGATTATTATTTAAATGATTTATGGTTGAAAATATTAAGATTAAGAAATCATTATGAATATTATTATGGTAGTAGAAGAGCAATGTTAGATACTCATAAAGGTTTGGAAATTGATTATACTAATTATGATACAACTAAACATAAATCTAGTGCAAAATTATTCTCAAATGATAAAAAAAATGAACATACAAGTAAATTGAAAAAATTTTTAGAATCCGCCATGAATTTAGGTGGTAATAAATCAAATGATACTACAACTACAACTAATTCAATTAATAATAATAAACCCACAGTACTGCCAATTCATAGAAAATCTATACCTGGAGAAGTCTCTTCTTCTGAACAATATTTAAACAAAAAAGAGATTTTAAATGATGATAAAGAATCGGCAATAAGTAATAACACAGCTGTTAAATCTGAAGATGATATTAAATTACCTAAAGATGAACAAAGAGCACATTCAAATAAACCAGTAATTAATGATAATGATAAAGATGAAAATGACAACAATGATAATTCTCTTGAAAAATCAGACAAGAATGAAGAAGATACCGTGAAATCTGAAATTCAAACTGCCACGGATAGATTAATTCAACATTCTTGTCCAGTATTGGTAAATCAACAAAAGACTTTAAATTCTCAAAAATGTCCCGTTACAGGTCAAGAAGGTCTTTGTCCAGTTCACCATGATTTTGAAATCGAACAAGCTAAATTACAAAGAGAAGGTGCTCCTTTGGTATTGACTAAATGTCCAATTTTAAATCCACATGAAGCAACTTTGAAATATATTAGACCAGAAAAGAAAAAATCAAATCATGATATTCATTCAACTAATACAGGATTAGATTCTCCTAATTCAATTTCATCAAATCGTAATAATAAAAATTTAGCAGCTGGTGGTGCTGGTGCTGCTGATGATGATGCAGATGATGAATCTGATTATGATATAGATACAAAAGTTTGTCCATTGATGATAGGTGATGCAAGAACTTTATTCAAAGAAAAATTGGCAAGAATGTCAATAGCTGCCATTACAGAACCTTCAATTACTAATTCAAAAGAAGGATCTCCTAAAGTTACTTCGATCTCAGCTGAAGTCACTACAGAGGTTAACTCTCCATTGAATTTAACTTCTTCTTCACCATTGAAAAAATCAAAGAATAACTTGGATACTGGTTCTGTCACTTCACCAAGTGGTATTTCAACAACTGTTAGTTCCCCACAAGCTAATAAATGTCCAGTTTCACATTCTTCAATAAATGATTCAAATGCTGTTTGTCCCGTATCAGGTGCTAGCGCAGGTGCAAGTGCAAGTAGCAATACAGCTACTTGTCCTGTATCTGGTACTACTACTACTTCTGTTAATGAACAGAAATGTCCTGTATCTGGATTATCAAATCAATTAACTCCAACTTCAAATACAGATGAAGAAAAAATAGGTATGAAAAGAACTTTTACATCTAGATCAAATTCAAAATTATCAAATAATAATAATAATAATAATAATAATAATAATAATATATCAACAACTCCAAATACTGAAGAAGAAATAAGAAATCTTAAAAGAAAAAAAAGAAATATGAAAAAATTAAAACAAATTTCTCCTTCTGCAATTAAAAATTTAAATTATAATAATACAAAACAAGTTACAAGTATAATTGAAAAATATTTACCTCCTAAAAAAGTTGTTTGGTTATTAATTGATAGATTTTTTGAAAAAATTTATTTACATTTACCATTTATAGATGAAGAATCATTTAGAATTCAAATTGGTAGAATAATTGATTCTTCAGATAGATCATCACAAAAGATTAGATTAGCTTCAATTGGTACTCAATATTGTGAAAAATTTTTAAATGTTTGTTTATTATTAATTGTATTAAGATTAAGTTGGTTATCATTACCATCATCTCATAATTCAAATAATTTAACTCCTGATGAAATATTAATGATGAAACCTGAAAATACAATAACTTTAGTACTTGTTGATATGGTTAAAGAAATTTTTTCAAGTACTAAAATTTTAAGTAAACCTTCATTAATAATTTTTCAAGTTGGATTATATTTAAAATATTATAACATTTTATCACCAGAAGATGGATTTGATCTTGATGATTCATATACAAGTTCTAATTCATCATATATTTTATCAACAAATGATTTAAATGGTGATTTAACAAATGAAAGTCCAAATATTAATTCACCTTCATTTTTAAGTATGTTAATTCAATTAGCGAAGACAATTGGATTAAATAGAGATCCATTAAATTTTAAAAATTTTTATAGTACTACTGAAGATCCAATTATGGTTGCAAGATTATTTAAGAAAAGACATTTGTGGAGAAAATTATGGTTTAGTTTATTATTTATTAGTATTGAAGGTAATTTAAGTTTAGGTGATTATAAGAAAGGTTTACCAATTGAAATTGATGTTGATCCAACATATGGTTTATCTAATAGTACATGGGACTGTAGATTACCAGGTGGTGTAGAACAAGGTGTCTTAGAGAGATCATTTTCTGGAATTACATTATTAAAAGAATTACAAGTTGTTAATAATTTTAGAGATTCAATTGGAGTTTATCATATTTTATATAAAGGTATGAAATATATTTATTCAATTGATAATCCACCATCTTCAAAAGATATTGATAGTATATTAACAAAATTATTAGATTTAATATCTAATAAATCAAGGGCAAATTTAACAACAGCTTTTTTCTTAAAACCACCAACAGTTACCACCACGAATAATAATGTTGGTAATGGCAGTGCTAAAAATAATGGTAATAGAATTGATCCAAAGACAAAATTAGAGATATCAATTAAAATTTATAAATTTAGATTATATTTAATTATTAAATCAATGTTATTTTCATTAAATTATTTAATGTTACTAAATCATGAACAAAAATTGAATAAATTAGTTACTGAAAAATCAACATTAGCTAAAATTGAAAAACAAAAAGAATATATAAATGTTTATTTTGAAGGTACATTATTACTAGCTATTGATAATTATAATGTATTTGTACAAGTTTATGATAATTCAGATATTTTATTCCCAAATTCAGAAGCTGGAATGGTATTATATCCATATTTATTAGTTTTAAATCATAGATCTCATGAATTTTTAATTTCATTAATATTAAGATTACAACAAAATTCACCGGTAATAATTGAAATATTAAATAAGAATAAAATTGATAAAGATGAATTATTGAAAAGATTATATCAATATTTGAAGACTTTTTTAGATAAATTAGAAAATTTAACAAAATCAAATTATTATGCTTGGAGATTAAAAAAATTAGTTAAATTTTTTTATAATATTTTATTAAATTCATCAAAATTTTTTAATATTGATTTTAAAGCTATGAATTCAGGTATTAATGATAATTTAAATAATAATGATAAGAATAATAATAATAATAATAAAACAGGGAATAATATCAGTAATACTACAAAGAAAACTGGTAATGGTGGAATTAATCCTGATGAAATTGATAAACCTGAATCAAATTATGCATATGATGATGTTTCAAAGACTGCTGATGTTACTAGGGTTAAATCAGAAGTTGATAAAAATGAAGATGATGAAGATGATGAAGATGAAGAAGACGATGAAAATGATGAAAAAGAGGGTAAATCTAAGGATAAATCTGAAGTTCATTGTCCCATATTTAAGACTATTGATACTAATAATTTCATTCCAACTTTATTAAGCCAACGTAAGAGTACTGATAGTGTTAGTAGTTCTAGACAAGAATCACCGGTTAGGGATCAACGTTTACAAGATCGTTTCCAAAAACAGAAACAGCAGCAGCAACATGAACAGAATATACAGCAGCAACAGCAACAACAGCAACAACAGCAGCAACAACAGCAGCAACAGTTTATGCAACAACAGCAACAATTCATCCAACAGCAACAGCAACAACAATTCCAACAACCATTACAACAATTTGATAATAGTAATAATAAAGTACCAGATGCATTTGCCATTGCATTTGGATCAAGTAAATTACCACCAGTAACAGATTATGCAGATTCAGCATTATTTGGATTGAACG
This sequence comes from [Candida] boidinii, assembly GCA_001599335.1. Classification (NCBI taxonomy): domain Eukaryota; kingdom Fungi; phylum Ascomycota; class Pichiomycetes; order Pichiales; family Pichiaceae; genus Ogataea; species [Candida] boidinii. Next base: position 64,773 of record BCGP01000014.1, read on the forward strand.
ATATAATATATCAAAATATTCAATCACCAAATTCTGTTAATTCAGTATTACAAACACCACAAAATATGGGTATTAATAATTTACAATATAACAATAGTGGTGGGAATTCAAATAGTGTTATTATTAATCATAGACGTATGTCAAGTGCTAAGATGTCACCAGTTAATGAAACAATTCTTAGAAATGGTGCTGTTTCATTGCACAATTCAAGTGGTTCATTAAGTATGACCAACAATAATAATAATGGTAATTTACGTGGTAATAATATCAATAATGGAATTCAAAATTTCAGTAATAATAATATTATTACTAATAATAATAATGGTGGTGGTAGTGGTAATTTTGATCAAGGAATGTATGGAGTTACTGATATATTTGATGATCATTTCTTCAATGATATTTATGAACTTTCAGGAAGTGGTGGTACTAATACAAATAACAATACTAATAATAATAATAATAATAATAATAATAATAATAATAATGGTGGTAATGGTATACCTATTGGAAATGGCCATACTGGTAATATAAATCAAATGACACCTATGTCAGATGTCAATATGAACGGTGGAGATTTACTATTAGATGGTACAGAAGGTGTTAATAGTGAATTTAACAATGGTAATATGAATGGTATTTCTAATAATGCTATTGGTTATACCAATAATAATAATATCAATACTAATAATAATAATCGTGTTAATAATAATATTATTATTAATAATGGTAATGGTAATAATAGTACTACAGGTAATATTGGATTTTCATTAGGAAATATAAATTATAATTCATTAAATGAAATTGATTTTACAAATGCTGATTTATCATCACCATATGATAATAATTTTACCAATAATATTACTAATAATAATATCAGCAATGGTAATAATAATAATGGTGGTAATGGTGGTAATGGTGGTAATGGTGGTAATAATGGAGATATTACTAGTCCTGGTACCAATGGACTTGATGGAATTGAATTCCCATTTTAAAATTGTATATATTTATTTGTATTTATTTATTTATTTATTTGTGTATTTATTTATTTATTTATTTATTTGTGAATTTATTTATTTATTGAATCAATTTATTTAAATGATGATAGTAATATAAAATCAGTAAAATGGGAAGAAGATGCAATGTGGCTAGTGGATATGCGGCTAGTGCGAATTACTCCTTTCAGAGAAGTCTGATGTGGCTGGTGCGAGGATGAGAATTTACAAAAAATAATTCGGTGATTTCGGTTAAATTATGAAAATAAAATTAACAGAATTTTTTAAACTTTGTTTATTTTGTTAATTTGTTAATTTAGTAAATCTTAGCAATTCTTAGCATATTTATGTAAGAATTATATGAACAATAGTATAAAGACATTAGGCAGTTTCTGTATTATAATTTATGTATATTTATAATGTACTACTATAATTTATAATGTACTATAATTTATAATGTACTATAATTTAATATATAAATTAATATATATATAATTTTCAAAAGATTAGTAATCCGGTTAATTTTACAAACCGGTTTTTCAGTAATTTATTTTAACAAAGAATTGAAATTTCATAAAATTTAATGAAATTTACACTTATATAAATATATGAGTATATGAATATATAAATATAATACATTAATATATGTGTAGTGTATAATATAGTGGAAAGGTGATATTTAAGTACCTGAATATCGTTAAGATAATATTGCTGTAACAATCAGTGAATGAATCAATCTATTTGTCTATTAATCTATCAATCAGTATAATATGATACAATATAATATGATATCATAGAGAACAGAGAGTGACTCCAGCTGAGCCTGAGCCTCTATTGTCCGTGCAGAGACGCAGGGATGCAGGCAGGGCATTGGGTAGGGTGTCGCCTGGACTGGGCTGATCTGGGCTGGGATGAGCCGATCTGGGCTGCACCTGTCTGGGCTGTCCCTGGCTGGCGTCGTATGGTCTCTGGCTGGCATCGGTCCCTGTGATGGTCCCTGTGATTCACTCGCGGCGTGAAAAATACACACGGTCCATCTACACGGCCCATCCCGCCCTCTCAGTCCATCCCATTGGCTGCCAGCCTCCGTCAGCCTGCGCCAGGGTTCGCCAGGGTGCGCCAGGGTCTCTCTCCGTCCTCCCCGCTCTCCGCGCGTCGGCGCATTTCAGCGAGGGACAATTTGTCAGCCGCATTTGTCATCCGGCGTTTTTCATCCGGCATCGGGCATATTCAGTCTACTGGTGCACGGTTGTCTCGGGCGTTTCCCGCTTTTCGGCTTCAGCTCAGCCGTGCCTGTTTTCTGTGTCTGTTTTCTGTGTTTGCTTTCTCTTTCGCTGTCCGCTTTCTCTAACTCTCCTAAGGGTGAGCGTCTCTGCGTGACTGTATCATACATCCGGCCAGTGCCTAATGGCTAAAGCCAGCTTTGAACCCATATTCCCTTTGTGTTTATGATGGTTCTGTTCCTGTTGCTCCTGTTGCTCCTGTTGCTCCTGTTGCTCCTGTTGTCGTGAGCCTTTAAATCAAACGCTATTCACTGTTTAGCCGCCCACTGTTTAGCCGCCATTTCCTGTATCCGCGTGCTCCTGCCGTGCCGTATCTCCCGTATTGCCCGTACTGGCCGCAATACCCTGCGCCATACGCCGTTTCCTCCGCCCGTCTCCACTGCCCGCCTCCACCGCCTGTTTGCTCTGGCAGCCGTTTCCCAATTAGGCAGCATATGTCCTGACTTGCCATTTCATTTTCCTCGCCGCTCCACTCGCCACGCAGCACTCCCGGCCGCTATTGCCACCGCACCTCCAGCCGCTCTCGCCACCGCTCGCCAGCATTTCCACGTACGGCTGTTCCCGCCACCGCCACACTTACCCCGCCACTCCCCGGCCTGGCTCCCCGGCTTGGCTCCACAGCAAAAAAACGGCGTTTTCAAAAAAGTCATCCATAAAACCTAACGCCGAATTTATCATTTTAAAATAACAAATTAAAAAATTATTAAAAATTAAATTATATATATTTATTTCTCCTTTTAAAACCTTTATTTCCATATTTATCCTCATTTTCGGTTTTTAATAAATCAATTCAAATACCCTATTTACTATTTCCTATTTACTATCTACTATTTACTATACTGATTCATTTATTCAACGGACTTTTATTGATTCAACCTATCATATCATATCATATCATATCATATCATATCATATCATATCATATCATATCATATCATATCATATCATATCCTTATCAATATCATCCTTATCAATAGCCGTATCATATCTTGCATATTGTATCTTACATATAATTAGGTACTTGATCTACCTATTTTAAAATCATATGTTAATATTAATATAATATAATATAATATAAATAAAATAATTCAAAATAATTCAATGAAAACTAAGAATATGATTCCAAAAATTGAAAATGAAGATAGTATAAATGCAACAAGAAATGAAATTGAAAAATTAATGGCAAGTGAAAATTCAAATAATAATGATTCCGATAATAATAATAATAAAAAAAATTTAAATAAATCCACAAAATCTTTGAAAACTCCAGGTATTGGTTCATTTTCAATAAATCCAAAAGATGGTCCTGATAATCCAAATAATCCACCTATAAGAAGAAGAAATCGTATGCCTTTATCTTGTAATGTTTGTCGTAAGAGAAAAGTTAAAGTACGTATCAACAAAATTTCATCTTATTTCTTATCTTATTTATTTATTCATTTACTAACTATTCTATTCTCATTTCAATATATTACCTTTTATTAATTCTTTAGTGTGATCGGGCTCGTCCACATTGTAAAGTTTGTGAAAAATATAATGTCACTCATTTATGTGAATATCAACAACCTTTATGGGCAAATTCAACAAATACTGCAAACACAGCAAATACACAAACTACACAAACTACAATTACTCAAACTACAACTCCAAATAATCATGAAGATAAAATAGGTAAATTATTATCAGATGCTAAAAAATTAAATGCAACTAAAAATATAATTAAAAGATTAAATAAAGATTTATCAGTTGATTTAATAACTGAATTTAATCATAATAAAAATTGGGAAGTTACAGTTTCTGAAGATAATCAAAAATTGAAAAAATTAAAACCAAATCCAATTGCAACTCCAACTCCAACAGAATTACATTCATCATCATCAAATAAATCAGATTACACTACAAGTCCAATGTCAACTACTAGTAGCTCATATAGCACATCTGCAAATAACCCATCTTCAGTACAATCTACTAAAATTAATTCCGATCATGATCAGTATAATTTAGCTGATAATAATGTTCTGCCAAATTTAGTTATGGGTACAGCTTCTTCAATTATAGGTATATTTGGCTCAAAATATGATCGTGTAGTATCCTCAAAACAACATCATCAACATCATCAACATCAACAACAGGCTCAACAGCAACACCATGCATCATCAATGGTACCTCCATCATCAACAAATTCTCCTTCCACTTACAATCCAGATCTATATGCAAGACCAGTAAATACAGTAAGTCAACTAGACTCAAATGAAAGAACAATAATAAATAGATCGGATAACAATACAAAATCAGATCCAACAAATAGTAACACTAACACTAATAATAATAGTAATGGAGCATTAACTCAATTCCCATTGAAGAATAAAAACTTGGATTCAGTATCGAAATCATCTGGACATACTAATAATAATAACTCAAATGCTCATACTCTACCATTAATGGACTCACCATCTCCGGGTTCATTCTCAGTAGGATCTTCAACAAATCTTCCAAGAATTGATGAGTTCACTTCTTCTTCTTCTTCAAGACCAGTTTTATCTGAATTACAAATGTTAAAGGAAAAAATTAAACAAATTGAAGCTTCTATAGCTGTAGCTGATTTAGCTAAAAATGCAAGAGTTAACAATAACAGTAATAATAATAATAAAAATTATTCTCAACAGATAAAACAATCCCAGTCTCCCTCTCCATTACCTCCACAACAACAACAACAACAACAACAACAACAACAACAGCATAGTTCTCCATCTCCACCGTATAACCAAGATTCAATGAAAATTTTACCACCATTGACTCAAAATTCAAATAATAAGACTGCTTTACCTTCAATTGATCAATTAGGTCAATATCCACCCGTATTATCAACTCCAGGAACGAGATTCGGTTCATTCTCAAAGAGTAATTTACCTATCCCTTCTCCAAGAAATTCAATTGATCAATCTTCTATTTTCCCAGTTTCACCATTTCCTGCTTCATTAGTAAGATCAAATACTCTAATACCAAACAATAATAATACAAATAATTCGGGTGCTACCGGTGCTACTGGTGCTGCTAATTCACCAACTCCAAGTCTAAATTCACTGGCTTACGCATCCACAGTGGCTGCAAATAACATTAGATCTACAATTTACCCTACTTCAGGTTCTTTACAATAATAATAATAATAATAATAATAATAATAATAATAATAATAATAATAATAATAATAATATAATAATAATAATAATAATAATAATAATAATAATAATAATAATAATAATAATAATAAT